>RJWJ010016811.1:0-33975 GCA_004363605.1 Indri indri | reverse complement strand
ATGTATCTTTTCTTCACTTGAGCAGCTCCTAGGTAATATTCAAAGGTTCTATTACTAAGAAAGAAAGTGAAAACAGATACCAGGAAACCACTGCCAGCCTCTGCCTCAGGTGCAAACTGACTGTTTGGTTGGAGGAGGGAGGAATATAATAACCAACAAACATATGAAAAGGTGCTAAACTTCATTCATAATTAAAGAAATACAACACAAAACATGCCAATGAAAGATTACTTTTTACCTATCAGATAGGTAAAAATTTAGATGTTTGATGATATCCATTGTTGAGAAAAAGGAAACAGAAAACTCATGCTCTACAGCTAGGGATGTAAACTGGTGCAACATTTCTGGAAGACAAAATTTTACATGTACCTACCCTTTGACCTAGCAATTCCACTGCTAGGCATTTCTTCTATGGCTACACTTACAAAAGTTCACCAAAATGAGCATACAGATGTGGTCACTGAAGCATTTTTAAATAGAAAAATATTTTTTAAATGAAACTAAAGTGTCCATCAACAGAAGCCTATTTAATTGAAGTATGACACAACCATATAATACAACTATTTAAAAAATGAGGTAAATATGTAAATGCTAATACAGAACTATGCCCAAGTGAAAAAAGAAAGTTCAAAATAGTATGTATATGTACATGTTACTTTATATACATACATATAAACTAATATGTATATATGTAGTTATATTTTAAAAATAAGCATAAGTACACATACATGCATACCTATCCCTATTTTATTTTCTAAAAAAGGAATAACAAAAAACTTAATTATTGAAAAAAGAGATAAAAAAATGGAGTATGGGTTAGGAAAAAGTTTTGAAAGTTTGAATTTTTCTTCTTATGATTTTTTATCTTTAAAATTATTTGAATATAAGCAAAAGTTATGAACTGGCAGTTCAGAAAAGTAAAAGTACACCTGATTAACAAATAAATGGGCAAAATGGTAACCCATACTAGTAATCAAAAATGGAAAATAAAATGACACATTTATTACCAATGAAAATTAAATTTTAATAATTATGATACTGAATGTTAGTGAAAGCATTGTGAAATAAGGCATTCATAAATTGCTAGTAATTGTATGAATTGACGAACCATTTGAACTATAATTGGGCAACTGTCTTAAATGGTTAATGCCATTTGATCCAATCCATTTATGATTAGGTTCCTTATATTTATAATAACAGACAAAAATTAGAAATAATCTCATATTCAACCACAGGAAATATGTTAACAAAGCTATAGCCATTTGGTGGAATATTATGTAGCTATAAAATTTATGGTTATAAACTTTTGGATAATATGAACAAATGCTTAGGCCTAACCAAAGGTCAGCAAACTTTTTCTGTAAAGGGCCAGATAATAAATACTTTATGCTTTGCAGGCTATATGTTCTCTGTTATAACTGCTAAACTCTGCTGTTGCAGCCATAGACAATAAGTACATGGCTGTGTTCTAATATAATTTTATTTATGGACACTGAAATTTGAATTTCATATCATTTTTATGTGTCACGAACTATTCTTCTTTTTCTTTTATCCCAAACATTTAAATTGTAAAAACCATTCTTACCTCACAAGCCATACACAAACAGATGGCAGGTAGATTTGGCCCATACTTTGTCAACCCTTGGGCTAGACTACATAAGTGAAAAAGCAGTACACGGAATTACATGTGGTACTGGTTCTGCAGTATTGAAATTGTTGGGGCATTTTTTCTCTATTCTTAGGGTTAGGGCTTGTATTTTCCAAATTATCTACAAAAAGCATGTTTTACTTGTATAACTAAACACCATTTATTAAAAACTGAAACTATACATGTATATTATATGTAATGAAATATATATATATAAATATATATGTATATATTTTAGTATAGTTATGATTCTGAAATGTGTGGTGAAAAAGGAAATTGTAATTGGTTAGTTAAAAGTCTCAGAGGGTAGGTCTTTAACCAAATGTTTTACAAGTTTTGAAAAGATTTTGACTGAGCAGAGAACACTCTTATTTTCAATTGTCTAACTCTTATTCACAATCTGCCATTGAATAAACACATACACAAATAATTATACTGAGTAGCTTGTTCCTCTACTCTACACAAATACCACTCCTTATGCAGAGTGGCTACTTACAACTTGTGTGTCTTAATTTTACTCCAAATATCACTTCCAGCTGCCAAATTATGACTTCTGTGGTCAAAACCTACACATGTCACACTCTCTCTGGGAACTATTAGGCAAACATTTTCTGACCACTATTTCATTACTGAAGAATTTCCTCTTAAAGTTATAAACTTTTTTAATTCAATGTCAAAAATTTAGTAATGATCTGGAAACTATAAACTTAGACCTTTCAGCAGCATGTTTTTCAACGAGTGGAATTACTGAGCACGCACTCGGGTAAAGAGGAATAGGAGAAGGGAAGAATCATTTAGAATTTAAAGTTGTTTGAAAGAGATGACTTTCCTAAACCTTCCTAACCATGTAAGTATCTGCCAATCACACATCTCAACAAAATAAGCGATAAATTCACAATTTACAATTTCATGCCCCTCCCTTCTGCTGCTGTTTTATAAGGCCATGTTTCCCTCATTATTCCATTATATTACTCCTAAAATCTCTAGCAATTCTTCATGGGATGCTGCAAACTATTTCCCCGCTAACTATTGACTGTATAATCTCAGCATTCCCCAGGGATGTGGACGCTTTGACTAGCAACCTGGCTGGGCTTTTGTGGAGGGACTGGCTATCTTCAGTCAAAAGAATTTTGCCCCTCTATTTGTCAGTGAGAGAGGGGCACTTCAGATGTAAGACAAATCATGTGATCCTGGGGTCCTATCTGTGGAACGCCTTCAAATCACAACAAGCACTGGAGCACATGTTCCAAAACAAATCACTTAGCCGGCAATGACACTTCCTTTACATAAGAGTCAGGAATGTTATTTCTGAAAGAACCAGGTCATTTCCAGGAGTCTCAAACCAAACCCATCTCTAGGAATTACATCCTACAGAACTGTGAGAATAATGTAGCAAACACAAAATTCCGAAATAATACACCTCTAGGTCATATTTCAGGAATCTACTCCCTACATTATCAATCCTATGCGATAAATTTTTCCTCATGCTTACATAATGCACGAAGTACATCTAAACCCACATCTACTCTGAGTATCCTAAATTACCCCTATTCATTAATTCTTTCTATAAATATCTATCAAGTACCTACAATGTACCAAATACTGTTCTGGGTACTGTAATACAGCAGGGGATTAAACACATAAAAATTCCCTACTTCAGGATCAGTTATCAGTCCTTAACTAAAGTGCATCGAAGCCAGTTCTCTTTCAATTGTAATTTGCTGAAATACCATGTGACCACACAACTGTTGTTTTCATAGTATAAGCTGTGATGCACAATGGCACTCTGTAAGTTTCCCATCTTCATTGTTCCGTGGATACAGACAATGGTGCAGTAATGAGTCACACGGCCCTGGTTCTTCCCTGACATGCTCACACAAGATCTCAAACTGCCCTATAAAGTCCCCGTCCAGAGTTGCTGGATGTCTGCAATCCCTCCCTCAGGTCACGCCACCAATGCATTAGAGGGCTCACCAGGCCACATGGATGATGTCTCTACACAGATTTGGCTATATGCCCATCCTTCCCTCTCCATCATCTGAAAACTGTGGCTCTCTAACTCTGCGGTACAGTGTCTGTCACAAAACATTTCTTTTGGCTTCTACCTTTTTCTAAGAGTCCAGTTGCCAGTTCCTAGTCCTGCGTGGAGGAAAGCAGGTCTCTCCACTTCCCATCTCCTCCTCTGGGTACCTGCCCACAAAACGTCCACTAGTCCTTCTTCACCAATCACCAGAGCCCTCATTCAAATTAACTCTCTAAAAATCTGCACACCAATTTTTCGAAAAGGTCTAGACGTTTTTTGAAATGTAGTTTGGGCTCAGAGTAGGGTGTGTCCTAGCAAATGATTTTGACATAGGTTTCAAAGTTCTTTACTAAAATTTTTTCCTCAGTTTTTAAGTATCTCTTCACTTTCTCTAGCCTAAATTCACTTTTAATTTTTGTAAACATATAATCCCTTCAGATTACTATTTTCTATCTCATCTCTTCTTTACTGTATATTTGCTTTTTATTTGAGAATTTGAAAATTTGCTATTGAAGATAAGAAAAAAATAGGATAGATGAAACTCATAAGTATTAAGCACAGATAATGAATCAGCAAGTAGTTTGTGAGACACAGGCAAAATCATACGTTAAAAATGATAGTAAGTGACCAGGCACGGTGGCTCATGCTTGTAATCCTAGCACTTCAGGAGGCCGAGGTGGGAGGATCACTTGAGATCAGGAGTTCGAGACCAGCCTGAGCCAGAGTGAGACCCTATCTCTACAAAAATTAGGCTAGCGCAGTAGTCCCAACTATGCAGGAGGATGAGGCAGGAAGATCACTTGAGCCTAGGAGCTTGAGGTTGCAGTGAGCTATAATGATGCCACTGCACTCTAGCCTCTGGGCAACAAAGTAAGACCCCGTCTCCAAAAAAAAAAAATTTAAGTTAGTAGCCTATAAGACATGTTACTTTATAAAGGGATGGAAAGACTACATCATAAGGTAGAGATACGCCACCTCTAGGCTAATTTCTTAATTAAATTGGCCCTATAACTACAGAGAAAACCCAAAGCTATTCAGTAGCCTAAGTGGCCAACAATAGCTATTGGCCAGACATGTTTCTCCCTGCATCTCTCCTAGAAAGCAAGCGTTTGTAAGTGTCCCCAAGCATCTTCTGTCTTCCAAGCCCCTTTTTCTAAGCTTAAACCTGGTCCTCATAACCTCACAGAGAGTGGAGAAGGTGCAGCAGAGAAAGACAGGTCACATGAACACTGCATAATCAAGAAATCGGGTACTGTGGTCCTTCCCTCTGCTGGCTCCCTACCTCATCTCTTCTTGCTTTTTGCTATATGTTTAATTCATTCAATAAATCATGTAATTTGAGTATCTTAATTTGGTCTGTGATACCTTCTGTTATGACCTCTGGGATAGTTTGCCTAGTCGTGTACTCAGAAGCTACCATTGCATTAAAGTATAATAATTTCCCATAAAACATCTTTGCTCTCCAGTACTAATCGAAATCCTCATCCTGAAGCATGCCCTGCTTTCTCCTATTTCCATCCCCTTTTACGTGCTGCTCTTTCTATTTAGGAGGAGGATCCTTCATCAGGTTAACTCCTACTGTTTTTCAAGACTTACGTCAGGTATCACCTTTCCACCAAACTTTCCCTGCTGTCCATACCTCACGTTTGGGTTAGATGCCCCTCTTTTGTCTTATCGTAACACCCATGCACACTTTTATAATAGCAGTATCACAGTCTTGTGTTTGCTTAGACCTGTGCTGTTCAATATGGTAGCCACATATAGCTATTTAATTTTAAATTAATTAAAATTTAATTCAATATAAAATTAAATTAGAAATTAAAGTTCAGTTCCTCAGTTACACTATCCACATTCCAAATGCTCAAAAGCCACATTTCCATCATCACAGTAAGTTCTACTGGACAGTGCTGGCTTAGAGTGTTCATTCATTGAAGGCACAGGCTATTTTGTTTGTTTGTTTCTGCATTATCAGCGACCTGCGTAACGATAGGTATATGCCTGCCTATTGTTGAATGAATGGATGAATGAATGAATGGACTTCTTCTAATCCACATTCTAAAGAAAGTGACAAATAGGGCATGCTTTAATATTAAACTCTTCTCTTTCTGAAAATATTTTTATTTTACAGACTTAATTTCATGTTCTTTAATTCCAATTTTCTTCATTTCTTCTTAGTGCTTAAAGTTTCAGAACAGACCTCACCGTTCCCTTCTATATTTATTTTCTTGACCTTCTGGCGGCGATCATTACTGATTTTTACCTTAGGCCACTCAGAAAAAGAAAGAAAGAAGCTTGTAACAAAAGACAAGAGGCAAGTTATCTTAGCAAGGGTCCATTCTCAAGACATGCAGGCAGGAATCCTAGCTCCCTAAAGCTAGATTTTCTATATGAGAAACAAATGTGTTGGTGATTTGACTGCCTTAATTGTTAATTTTCATATTCTCTTGAGGAAAAGATTCTATTATAAGCTAATTTTGGAGGCAATCTAATTCTTTGATGTAAACCTTCAAAGTTCCCTTTGAGTTGAATGCCTATCTGCTTGGGCAGAAAAGGGGAAAGGAGGGAATTTACATTCACTTTGCTAAACATTAGCATCTTTTGTTCAATCATTTGAATGCAGGACAGTTAGAGGGAAACAGCTTAGAGAACAAGAGTTGACACATACAGTGTAAAATCTTTTAAGGTGCTTGGATTCAATGAGGGAGAAAGTGAGACGGAACCATATTTCAGCTTCCTAACTGTGTTCCAGTCTGCGGGAACTTTGTGACAGGTCTCTGTCTCTCAGCTACACTTGACTGGCTTTTGCCGACATTCAGCTGTCAGACAGCAACCCTTTACCAGGCCCCTAACATGCTCCACAGCTTCACCCAATTAACTCGCTTTCACTTGACATGGCAGCAAAGAGCTTCATAATAGGTGGTCAAGGTACATGGTGTCTGCCTGCCCTCGAACTGCTCACACACAGCAAGATGTTTAACTACTTTTCTTCTTGCCTGTATGCTCAGAACTAGCATAATACAATACGATTTAGTCATTCCATATACTGAATTGGACAGGAATCTAGGAAATATTATAGTGATACATTAAGCTGCTCAAAAACAGACCTCTAGATGACTAAAAGTTAAATTTCAAGTCAGTTCTTTAGGCCCTACTGAGAGAAATTTGATTTTTAGATTACCAAAATTTAATATTGACTAATAATTTATAGTTTTTCCACATTATTAATAATAGTATTATACAAAGATTACCCAGCATTGAAAAAGAGCATTTGAAAAGTAAGGTCAGAAAAGTACAGGCACAATTCAAAAGCATGGAATTCAGCCTTTGCTCATAAAAGTGCACTTTTTGACAAACTCAACAATAATTGTTTTGAAAATTTTTGTCATATTACTTAGCATTTCAGAGGAAATACATTTAACTTGCATATATATTTGGCTAAGAAATAAAATTTTGTATATTTATTTTGAAAAATGACCTGAGTAATTTGTACATTTTCTCTTATCTCCCAATATGTTCAGACCTAAGCATATAATCAGTTTTCATTTACTTGCATTCTAAAAATTTGAGAATATGAAAAAATATCAATGTTACATAAAGAGAAATAAAAGTAATATAAAGTGTACTGCCTTCAGAAACTGACATTTGTAGAGCTATGTGATGAAGAGGCTACAAAAAAAGTTTGTTTAAGATAAGGTTCTTCATTATTGACATCCAAATGCAGATCCTTATAGTGATTATTAACACAGAGTTATGATTTCAATACCAAGTAGCCTATCAATAATTACAGCTAAAAATCAAATTACAGGATGGAGAATTCTAGCCTTCACATCCATGAACTAATCCTAGCAGAGATTTACCACTATTTCAAACCAGGCAAAGCAGGATTTGACCACAGCTTGCCATTCTATGAATCTGAGAAGATGCTCTAAACTTCCGGGATCAGGTCTTTAAGCAGCAGTGCTTTTGTGACCTGCCTTCAAATTGAAGAATATCTTTCTCTACATAAAGTGCGAATTTGTTCTATTAAACATAGGTCACTTTCTACCAGAAGCTCAAGGCAGGGAGAGATCTTGAGTGAATTATTGGGCAATTAGGAAACTACTCTGTATCTACTTTATTTGTTAAGTCCAGCCAAATTTTCCAGCTAAACCTATGCAGAATCTAATGCTTCTCTGTCTCCACTGTTAACTATCCTCATACAGATAATTCTTACTTCTCACTTGTACTTCTTTAGTATTACTTATCATAATTTGTTATACGTATTCATATATATGTCTGTCTCCTCACAAAAGCTATCAGATCCCTGAGAGAAAGCACCTTGTCTCATCTTATTAAGGATGCAATATAATATAGTGCTGACAAGTAAGCATTTGAGAGGATTCTGGAAAGATGGCAGGGCAGTAAGCACCAGAAACCATTTAAACAACAATTGCACTAGCAGAATATATCTGATATAACTATTTTGGAACTCTGGAGTCTAATGAAGGCTTGTACCTTCCGAGGAAGGGCTGGACTGTAAATTGTGGCTGATTTTGGTCAATTTCAACTCTAAGCACAATAGCAACTACCCATCTACCACTCACAGCCCCATGACAGACACCTGTGCACATGTTCCTGGAGCATCATGTACATAGCTTACAGGAGCCAGAGTGGGCAGAAAGGACCCTGTTCTCCCAATATCAGGATCTGTGCTCTGATTGTTGCTTCTGGTCACAGACATACAGACAAGAGGGAGGTGACCATTATTGTTGCACCTCTCCCCCACTGTTACAAGTCTCTCCCCTTCGGCTGAAGTGAAGGGGGATTTAAGAGGGCTTCCTTTCCCCCACTTCATCTTTCTCTTTTTTCCCCTTTGGGAGCCAGACATTAAAGATGAGGACATTCAAAAGCAACTATATATAAGGAAAATTAGAAAGTGACCATGCAAGTCTAGGGAAAAGTACAGGTCCAGAAAAGACATGCAAAGACCATAAGTTTACATCTCAGGCTGATCCTTGACACAGAGATTGCTATAACAATAAAACAAAAACAAAAAACAGCAAACCCCCAGGGAAGAGGGAAAATCTGATTTCCAGGGTTACCACATTATTAGATCAAATGTCCAGTTTTCAACAAAAAAATTACAAAGCATACCAAGAAATAGGAAGTATGGCCCATTGAAAGGAAAAACAAAATAAGGCAACAGAAGCTATCCCTAAAAAAGGTTTGATGGCAGGTCTCCAAGACAAAAGCTTTAAAACAACTGTCTTAAAGATGCTGAGAGAACTAAAGGAAGACGTGGAGAAAGTCAAGAAAATGGTGTCTGAACAAAATGAAAATATCAATAAAGAAATAGCAAGACTAGAAAGAAACCAAAAAAGAAAAGTCTGGAGCTGAAAATCAAAATAATTGAAGTAAAAAATTCACTACAGAGATTCTAAGGCAAATTTGAGCCTTAGAATCAGCAAATATTTAGATAGGACAATGGAAATTATTGAGTCTAAGGAACAGAAAGAGAAAAGATTAAAGAGAGGTGAACAGAGCCTAAGTGACATGTGGGTCAACATCAAGAAGAGCAACATATGCATTGTAGGAGTTCCAGAAGGATAAGAGAGAAAAAATAGGCAAACAGAATATTTGAAGAAATAATGGCTGAAAACATGCCAAATTTGATGAAATACTTGAATATACAAGAGACTCACTTTAGGTCCAAAGACACAATAGACTGAAAGTGAAAGGACAGAAAAAGATATTCCATGCAAATAGTGACCAAGAAAGCAGAAGTGGCTATACTAATTAGACAACAAACTGTAAATCAGAAAATGTTACAAGAGTCAATGTACATTATATATTATAGAAAGTTAAATACATCAAGAAAATATAACAATTATAAACATTTATGTACCTAATGATAGACCATCAAAATATATGAAGCAAAAATCTACAGACCTGAAGGGAAAAATAGACAGTTTTACAATAGTTACCGACTTCAATATGCCACTCTCAACAGTGGATAGAACAAGAAGACAGAAGGTAAGTAAGAAAATAAAGGACTTAACGCAATAGGCCAATAGATCTAACAGATATATACAGAACACTCTAGGCAGCAACAACATATTCTTTTGAAGTGCACATGGGAGGTTTCCCAAGATGGACAATATGTTACGCCACAAGTTAAGTTTTAATGAATTTTAAAAGATTGATATTATGCAAAATATCTTCTCCAACCACAACAGAATGTAATTAGATGTAAATAACAGAAAACTGGAAAATTCACAAAATTGTGGAAATTGAACAACACACTCTTAACCAATGGTCCAAAGCAGAAATCACGAGGAAAAGTGGAAAATACTTAGAGAGTATTTATCGCTAAGAATACTTAGAGAGAAGCAGTGCTAAAAGGAAATTCTATAGCTATAAATGCTTACATTAAAAAATAAGAAAGACCTCAAATCAACAACCTAACTTTACAACTTAAGGAACTAAGAAAAAACCAACAAACTAAACCCAAAGCCAGCAGAAAGAAAGAAATATTAATAATAAAGATCAGGCCGGGCATGGTAGCTCACACCTGTAATCCTAGCACTCTGGGAGGCCGAGGCGGGAGGATTGTTTGAGCTCAGGAGTTCGAGACCAGCCTGAGCAAGAGCGAGACCCTGTCTCTACTAAAAATAGAAAGAAATTAATCGGACAACTAAAAATATATAGAAAAAATTAGCCGGGCATGGTGGCGCATGCCTGTAGTCCCAGCTACTTGGGAGGCTGAGGCAGGAGGATCACTTGAGCCCAGGAGTTTGAGGTTGCTGTGAGCTAGGTTGATGCCAGGGCACTCTAGCCTGGGCAACACAGTGAGACTCTGTCTCAAAATAAATAAATAAATAAATAAAAGATCAGAGAAGAGATAAACAAAATAAAGATGAAAGAAAGAAGAGAGAAAATCAATGAAACCAAAGCTTGGTTCTTTGAAAAGATCAACAAAATTGACAAACCTTCAGCTAGAAGGACTAATAAAAAGAGAGAATACTCAAATTACTAATATGAAAAATAAAGTGGGTACATTACTACTGATTGTAAAGAAATACAAAGAATTATAAGAGAGTACTATGAACAACTATATGCCAACAAATTGGATAATCTAGATGAAATGGACAAATTCCTAGAAAAACAAAATCTACCAATACTAAATGATGAATTAATAAAAAATCTGAACAGACCTATAACTAGTAAGAAGAGTGGCTCAATAATCAAAAACCTCCCCAAAAAAGAAAAGCCTAGGACAAGATGGCTTCACTGGGGAATTCTACTAAAAATTTAAAGAAGAAGTAACATTAATCCTTCTTAAACTCTTCCACAAAATTGAAGAGGAGGAAATACTCCCAAATGTTTCCTCCTTTGGGAACTTCTAAATGTATTTTATGAGGCCTCCATTACCCTGATACCAAAGCCAGACACCACAAGAAAAGAAAACTACAGGCCAATATCCCTGATGAATGTAGATGCAAAAATTCTCAACTAAATATAAGCAACTAAATTTAACAGCACAACAAAATGATCAGACACCATGACCAAGCGGGTTTACCCTAGGATCCAGGGATGGTTCAACATACAAAAACCAATTCATGTAAAATACCACATTAACAGAATGAAGGGGAAAAAAATCACATGATCATCTCAATAGATGCATAAAAAGCACTGGATAAAATTCAATACTCTTTCATGACAAAAACTCTTAACAAACTAGGAATAGAAGGAAAGTACCCTAACACAATAAAGGCCACATATGAAAAGCCTAGACCAAACATCATATTCAATAGTGAAAGACTGAAAGCTTTTTCTCTAAGATAAGGAACAAGGCAAAGATGCATGCTTTCACCACTTGCATTCAACATACTACTGGAAGTCCTAGCAAGAGTAATTACATAAGAAAAATAAATAAAAGGCAACCAAATTGGAAAGGAAGAATTAAACTTCTGCTTACAAATGATATTATCTTGTGTGTAGAAAACCCTAAAGATTCCACAAAAAACTATTAGAACTAATAAATGAATTAAGCAAAGCAACAGGCTACAAAGTCAACACACAAAAACCAGTTACATTTCTATATACTAACAGTGAACCATCTGAAAAGAAAATTACAAAAACTACTTCATTTACAATAGCATCAGAAAGAATAAAATACTTAGGTGCTAACTTAACCAAGGAGGTAAAAAGATTTATACAATGGAAACTACAAAACATTGCCAAAATTAATTAAAGACAGGAATAAATGGACACACATCCCATGTTCATGGATTAGAAAATTTAATACTCTTAAGATGTCAATACTACCCAAGTCAATCTACAGAATCAATGCAATTCCTATCAAAATTCCAATAACGCTCTTTGCAGAAATAGAAAAACCCATCCTAAAATTCACATGCAATCTCAAAGGACCCCAAATACCTAAAACAATCTTGAAAAAGAACAAAGGTGGAGGACTATCACTTCCTGGTTTCAAAACTTATTGCAAAGCTACAATACACAAAACCCCATGGTACTAGCATAAAGATTGACATACAGACCAATGGAATAGAATAGAGAGCTCAGAAGTAAACCCTCACATAATGGTCAAATGAGTTTTGACAATGTCAAGACCATTCAATTAGAAAAAAAAAAGAAACAATCTTTTCAACAAATGGTGCTGGGGGAATTGGATATCCACATGCAAAAGAATGAAGTTGGATCCTTACCTAATACCATATATAAAAACTAAATCAAAATGGATCAAAGACCTAAATATAAGACCAAAAACTATAAAACTCTTAGAAGAAAACACAAGGCAAAGGATTTACAGCACTGGATTTAGCAATGATTTTAAATGTGACACCAAAGGCACAGGTAACAAAAGAAAAAATAGACAAATTGGACTTCATCAAAATTTTAAAATTTTGTACATCGAAAGACATTATCACAAGAGTAAAAAGACAACCCACAGAATGGGAGAAAATATTTGCAAATCATATGTCAGATAAGGGATTAATATCCAGAATATGTAGAGAACTCCTAAAACTCAATGATAACAAAATACCTGATTCAAAATTGGGCAAAGGATTTGAATTGACATTCTCCAAAGATATGCAAATGACCAATAATCACATGAAAAGATGCTCAACAGCACTAATCATAATGGAAATGCAAATTAAACTATAATGAGATACTACTTCACACTCATTAGGATGGCTACTATCAAACAAAAAAAATCACAAGTGCTGGCATAGATGTGAAGAAATTGAAAACCTTGTACACTGTTGGTGGGAATGTATTAAAAAATGGTACAACCACTGTGGAAAACAGTATGGCAGCTCCTCTAAAAATTAAAAATAGAATTATCAAATGATCCAAAAATTCCACTTCTGGGTATATACCCAAAAGAATTGAAACAGGGCCTCAGAGAGATATTTGTACACTCACGTTCATAGCAGCATCCTTCACAATAGCTAAAACCAGGAAGCAATCCAAGTTCATGAACGTGGTCTATACATACAATGGAATATTATTCACCCTTAAAAAGGAAAGAAATTCTGACATATGCTACAACATGTATGAATCTTGAAGACATTATGCTAAGTGAAATAGCCAGTTACAATAAGACAAATACTGGAGGATTCCACTTATATGAGTCAGAGTAGTCAAAATCATAGACAGAAAATAGAACGGTCATTGCCAGGGATAGGGAGATGGGGAAAATGAGAAATCATTGTTTAATGAATACAGAGTTTCAGTTTCACAAGATGAAGAGTTATAGAGATAGATGGTGATGAGGGCTGCACAACATTATGAATGCATTTAATATCACTTAAAATAGTTAAGAGGGTAAATGTTATGTGTTTTTTACCACAATAAAAAAATAATGGAAAAAGAGTAAGGACTCTCAGTTCATACTGCCTAGGTTCAAATCCTGGACTCTGTACTTCATAGTTTCTTCATCTGAAAGGAGGAAATAATTACTTACCTTAGGTAAGATTAATGAGGATTAAATTAGTTAATATATATAAAGTGCTCAGCAAGTGGTACATAGTAAGCACTCAAACATTGGTGATGATAGTGATTATTCTTATTATTATATCCTTAGCACTTGGCAAAGTACACAGCACACAGCAGAGAATAAATGCTCAGTGAAGAAATAATTAAGCACTTCTTTGATTATTGCTTCATTTGAAGAAAAAATTGTTAATGAAGAATGTGAGTGATGGATGATTGACCAACTCCTCCTCTTCATCCTTCTCTTTAGCCTACTGAATGTGAAGATGATGAGGATGAAGATTCTTACAATGAGCCACTTTTGCTTAATGAATAGTAAATGTATTTTCTCTTCCTTATGATTGTCTTAATAACATTATCTTTTCTCTAGCTTACTTTAATAATATAGTAATATAATATATACAACATACAAAATATGTGTTAATCAACTGTTTATGTTATTGGTAAGGCTCCCAGTCAACGATAGGCTATTAGGAAAGCTTTTGAGAAGTCAATACATGATTTTCAACTGTGCTGGAGTTGGCCCTCTGACCCCCATATTATTCAAGGGCCAACTGTATTTGTGTATCTAAACATATCTAAACAAAGAAAAGTTAAAATATATTATTATAATCTTAAAGGACCACCCTGTATATTGAGTCCATTGTTGACTGGAACATCATTATGCAGCACATGACTGTACACACACACACACACACACACACACACACACACACACGCACACACACCCCAGATATCGCTCGGCCTTAAAAAACAAGGAAATCTTGCCATTATGACAACATGGATGAACCTGGAGGACATTTAGCTAAGCGAAATTAGCCAGATGTGGAAAGACAAATATTGCATGATTTTGCTATAAAGACTCTCAAAAAGTCAAACTTATAGAAATAAAGAATAGACAGGAAGTTACCAGGGGTCGGGGGTAGGAGGAAAAGGGGAAATGTTGGTCAAAGGGTACAAACTTGCAGTTTTAAGATGAATAAGTTCTCAAGACTTAATGTTCAGCATGGTGACTATAGTTAATAATAATTATTATATAATTGAAATTTGCTAAGAGAGTAGCTTAAGTATTCTCACCACAGGAAAAAAAGGTAACAATGTGAATTAATGGATATGTTAATTAGCTTGACTGTGGTAATCGTTTCATAACGTGTGTGTATATATATATCAAAACATCATGTTGTATACCTTAAACATTATATACAATTTTTATTTGTTAATTATATGTTAATAAAGCTGAAAAAAGAGAAAATACCTAAATAAAAAAATATCAGTAAGCATTTAGGAATTCATATTTTTTTCTGAACAGATAACAGAACAAGCACACAGAAAAAAAACCTAAGTTGTTTATTTTTCCATAGGCACTTTTATGTACCTTCCCATTTTAAGGGTTCAATAGCTATTTAATCTAATTTGAGGAAAATCTCATTGCTTACAGAATTTTTAAGGGATGTGAATAAACAGTTTATTTGAAATAAAGATCCAACTTACATACTACTTCAAAATTTTCTTAGTTACTTTTTCCCCCTGAAAACAGCTTTATATTTTTCTATCCCAAAACTACTGACCATCTCTATCAGACCAAGAATTCGGATTGATAAAATATAGGAGTACTACCTGAGCTAAAATTGCACATAAAATGGCAGACCATGTTGAATTTCCCGTCTACCGGCTTCACCGCTCGGCCACGACTACCGCTCAGAGACCATGTTGAGTTAATATATTGTATGTCCTTTAAGTAAAGACAAATCAGAAAATAGAATTACCCTTTGGAACTAAAAAAAAAAAAAAAAAAAAAAAAAATTACTAGTTAATATTTGGAATATAAACAAAAATCTGCCAAACTTTTAAATTTAATTTCAGTTTATAATAATAATGCTGTTTGTAAAAGTAAACCCCACATTAAACTTAGCAACTGTATTAGCTTCCTAGTGCTGCCATAACACATTACAACAAACTGGGTGGCTTAAAACAACAGTTCTAGAGGCTAGAAGTCTGATACCAAGGTGCTAGTGGGGCCATACTCCCTCTGAAGACCCTAGGGAAGAAACCCTCCTTGCCTCTTCTAGCTTCTCATGGTTGCTGGCAATCTTTGGCATTTCCTCGGCTTGTAGCTGCATCGTTCCAATTTCTACCTCTGTCTTTGCATGGCCATCTTTCCCTCTCTGTGTCTGTACCTGTGTGTCTCTCCTTATAAGGATGTCAGTCATTGGATTTAAGACCCACCCTAATCCAATATTACCTCATCTTAATTTGCTTTCATCTGCAAAGACCCTATTTCCAAATAAGGTCACATTCTAAAGTGGTGGATAAACATGAATTTTCCTACTACACCAACTATTAACAATGTAAGAAGGAATGAGCTATGGTTATTATTACTATAGTTTTGGGCTCAGGGCATCTGTATAGTTCTACTTCAGACTATTTTAAATGATGGCTTAAATATTAGTTCAGCAAAACACTGTGGACTTCCTAAGGCCAATTAACTTTTAAAGTTTCATTGTTAGTGAACATCATTTCTGGTGAAGCTATTTATTTAGCCCTTGAATGTTACTAACCAAATGGAAAAACAAATGTTTTTTGAGATCTAGTTACATCTTAAAGTAAAGTAACATTTTTTCCTTTCATTTCCACTTGCTGAATATTTTACTTTCATTATAAAGTGCATATGTTCAAAAAGAAGTAAGGTTTTTAAAAAGTATATTAAATGATGTCCTGATAAATATTAAGCTTTTTTTCCAAAAATTCCTTAAATGCCTAATAAATTTTTAAAGTCTATGAACATTAAGAATGGATAATTTGTATCACATATGTGCAAATATAATTTCCTAATAAATATATGCAGAAATGGTTTATAACAATGGTGATACATATCGCTTGCTGTTCCATTATTCAAATTCATGTTATAGAAATTTGTTGTCTTTCTGAAATTCCAAAGTAGTTTGATTTGTTAGAATCATGATTTTTTAGTTTTTAAATAAACACAGTTTTATTATAAGGGATTTGATTGAGCCAGATTAAAATGCTAATTACACAACCTAAACAACAAAACCCCTGTATTCAGAAAAAAAGTATCAACATATAAAAGTACTATCTCCCTTAACCATCAATAAGTCATGCATTTAACAACAGATCTTGAAACTTCACTAAATAACATATTTAGGCAAAGCTACAAAAATGCCCATCAGAAGGCATTCTAATTCAAAACTGTAAGAATTCTAACCCAACTACAATGTTTTGCTTAGAAGAATTCTAATCCAACAACAATGTTCTACTTTGAGGCATTGGTAGTTCTTTCCCACTTTGAGAACAAGTAAAAATTATAATTCTATCATCAATTGATTATAACGTAATAGAAATGGCATTAATAATAATAATGGGGACTTTAAGGCATCTTTTCATTTAGCCTTCACATAAGCCTAGTGAAAGGAACTATTATTGTTATCCTCATTTATACATATGAGGAAACTGAAGCATTCTTGAAGAGGCTGTTAATTGAACTAGGATCACACCATTAGCCAGGGGTGAGACCAGGATTTGAATAATTGCACTCCGGAGCCCATGTGCCTAGGCCACTATCAATGGCCTCTTGAGCTGGACTGCCTGTATTCAAATCCTTGCTTCACCACCTGAAAAGCAATATAATATAGGGATAATAATGTAATAGTATCTAAAAATAATACATCCCCATGGGGTGTCATAAGCATTGAATAAATTACCACATATAAGACTCTGAGAATGTTGTCTCACACATGGAAAGTACTGGATAAATGTTAGCTATTCCTCCTCCTCTTCCCCATCCTTTCCTCCTCCTCCTTCTCCTCTTCCTGCTCTTTACCAAGCCTCTGGCTCAAACTATGTATCAACAAGTTCTGTTCTATTTCATGTTCATAGATTATGTCTTTACCTAGAAGACACTTTCCCTTGGTCACAAGAGGGCTTCAATACTAAAGTACAGATGACTTAGGCCAAAAGGAAAAGTGGTACAGTGGTTTACAAAGAGCCAGCAGTCTCAGCTCTTTGGCTTATGAACTAGATGATGCTGACAAAATTACCCAACCTTTTCGAATCTCACAAATAACACCTTTATCACCAAAAAAGGTGTAAGGGTATGTATCTGAGCATATTTTGAAATTGTAGAAACAAAAATATCAACATTACTGCAAAAGAAAAAGCAAGTCAAAGTTTGACCTTAATTGCTTACAGCAGCAGTCCCCAACCTTTTTGGCACCAGGGACTGGTTTCATGGAAGATAATTTTTCCACGGACTGCAGGGGGTGGTGAAGGAGGAATAGTTTCGGGATGATTCACATTACATTTATTGTGTTGTCAAACCTCTCTGCTAATGATAATCTGTATTTGCAGCTGTTCCCCAGCGCTAGCGTCACTACCTCAGCTCCACCTCAGATCATCAGACGTTAGATTCTCACAAGCAGCGCACGACCTAGATCCCTTGCACGTGCAGTTTGTAGCAGGGCTCCAGCTCCTATGAGAATCTAATGCAGCCGCTGATCTGACAGGAGGTGGAGCTTATATGGTCATGTGAGTGATGGGGAGTGGCTGTAAATACAGAAGAAGTTTCACTCACTCACCCATTGCTCACCTCCTGCTGTGCAGCCCAGTTCCTAATAGGCCACAGACAGGTATGGTCCACGGCCTGGGGGCTGAGGACCACAGGCTTATAGGATAGTGGCATCCTGTTTCTGGTCATATAGTTCATAGTTCTCCCGCCTGGAATTCCTTGTGCTAACTCTATCATTCCTTCAAAATCAAGCTCAAATACAACTTCTCAAAAATATTCCCTAACCATCCCATGCCAAATAAATCTATCTTTTCAAACCCCATGAGCATTTACCAACTTATTTTATTATGTGAGTCTGATCTGACTCACCAACTAGATTCTAAATTCCATCAAATCAGCAACTTTTCATTATGCCTTTTTGTATTCAATCCATGTGTAGATACAACTATCTTTCTTGCATAAAAGATGGGAAGAGAAAGAGCTCTAAAAGATTTTAAACTCTTCAAAAGGGAAGAGAATTCATTGATTGATTCAACAAACTTTTCTTGGGTACTTAGCAATGAGTCATGCACAGCGTGGGTGCTAACGCTATAAGGTTGAAGAAAGCACAACAGCTGGCTTCCACACCCCAAGCTTAGCTTGCATCTGATTCTAGATATATAAGTATGGACTGAATGAACAGCAGCGATCTGACATATAACCTGAAGATGTTAAGTTAATTTTAGGGACCTGCCCCTTTTTATCTCTTTTCCTAAGCTGATAAGAATCACTATAGGAGAGAGTTTACTAATGTTTACATGATCTCTTCAAAACCAAAGACAGTCCCTGGACCAGGCTGGAACCTCTAAAGGAGCTGGAGTGGGAATAAAATAGATAGTCTGATAGATAATTCAATAGATAATTCAAAAATCAATTTTTACTCCCAAGTGCATAATAAATCCCATCAGAAATAATTTTGGAGATATATCTCAATTCTCCTATATGATCCCAAAATAAATATATGATGCTTTTCAGCAGGGAATTATTCATTTAATAAATATTAACTCATTGCTATTACATGTTTAATTGTTATATGATTTCTTATCAATAGCCTGGTCTTTTTAAACATATAATGGTCTCTTACCATTTGCAGAAATAAGAGCTAGCACAATTTCTTATCATCATATGTCTGATGGACCCAATATGTATCTCAGAAGTTTTGAATTCATAAGTAAGTGTTTGTTTCTGGTACTGATCTAAAAAGATTTTTGTACATTTCCTTTTAAATATTTCTGCTCCTCTCCTCCTTAAACTAATGAAATTGCCAAACTGCCATCATGCCAACTAAGATTGCTGAATTAAATGCATCAAGCTGTTAACAATGCTGAGAAACACACATGTAGTATAGAATCATTACTATGTTGCCATAAACTTCATATG
Source organism: Indri indri (assembly GCA_004363605.1). NCBI lineage: Eukaryota > Metazoa > Chordata > Mammalia > Primates > Indriidae > Indri > Indri indri. The sequence goes on along the minus strand of RJWJ010016811.1, from coordinate 14,364 downwards.
AAACAGGAAATCTTCAAAGGGAAAACTAACATCAAATAGAGCTGACAAGACAGCCAGGAGTTTAACTCAGGATCCATCTCCTTACATAGCTTGGTTTGGGTTCAGTAGTTAAAGCTCAGGGTTCAGGACTATTCTCAGGTGGGCTGACATTCCTACCACTCGAACTGCTTTGTTTCTTTCTTTTCTTTTTTTGTTTTAACTTACCATTCTACATTGCTATCACTGTTGTAGGATCTCTTGCTTATAGTTTTAAATTTCTATAATGCCCTATATCTTTCTCTATATTTCTTATCGAAAAGCATAATAAATCGGTATTTTCTTCTTAAAGATATAGAATGTCAACGCGTAAGAACTATTTGTTGCAGAAATTATGATTTCTACTAAACTCAAAAACATATCCCAAAGCACTCTCTTCATCTGAACTTAGAACTTAAAAGAATATTTCTTCTATACTTTGTCTTATTTTTAAGAGCTACAGATGTTCTACTAGAATGTTACTCACCATCACCATTATTACTTATTTATTGTACTCCAATAGTATGCTAGACACTGGATAGAATATAAACAAAGACACAACTTCTGATCTCAGGTGACAATTCGAATACAACAATACACTAGCAATTTCTTCCCTTTCCTTTTTCCTTCCCTTAAGAAAGGGGACGAGGAGATCATAGAAACATAACATTTTCAATAATAACCTAATATAACAGGTGACTTTAATAATCAAATTGTGCACCCACAGAGATAGAGGACCAATTACAGCCACAAGATTTGCTTCTTGATATCTGAACTTCCAAATAGGCTGATGAATTTTAAATTGGGCTACATAATTTGAAATATGTAATGGAATTTTTAGCAAACTATTCCTTATGTACCTGTATCAGGTTTTGTGGTAACATCTAGAAATAGAGCAATCTCCTACTAACACAGCACTTCTAATGGGCTTGGTCAACTAAGAATCAATTATAATATGATATAATTAATGTTATATTAATATAATAGGGTGTTCGGGGAGAAGCTTGGGATTTAAAACTTGGGAGAAAATCAACTAGGCAAAAGGTTGAAAATAATATTCGCAGCAAAGGAATCAGCATACATATTAATAAAGGCTCATGAGAGAGAGCCTTTTATTTAAAGGTATATTTAAGAACAACAACAAAAAAATTCAACATGGCTGAATATGTTAAAAAGCAATGAGGTCCACGTGTGTTTTTTTAATAATAAAAAAATAATTTAAGTAAAAACAAAAAAAAAATTTTTAAAAAAAAATTAATTGATCCGTAGCCCTACAAATGCTATAGCTGGTACTCTTATATTAGGTATTTACATTTTAAGCTTAAAAATGAATGGGCTTATTTTATACAATATTTGTATATTTTGTTTCTAAGAGGTTCATAAGAGTTTCATGCTGCTATTGTCTAGCACTTCTTTCCAATTATACATCACAGGTCTTGATTTTCAATAAATGTACAGCCGATTTGAATAAAATTATCACAATTTTCTCTGTTACACTGGCTTGGGAACATTAAAAATATCAAGTGTTGGTATAGGAATTTTGATCAGATGAATGGAACTTATGGATCTGTTGAAGACTGAGGTACATTTCCATAATTATCCTTTTTTAGGGTTCCTTATTACCATTGTATTTAAATGTCAGTGTTCTTTTTATGCTTCCTGCTATCCAATGGTACATTATGGGTGCAAATTAAATGTGAATAAGAATTAAAACAAGTTAAACTATAAAAATGGTTACTATCACAATAGTATCCAGAAGTGCTGAACTAAGTACTAAATTAACCAAGAGTTGAATTGCTGTGTGTGAGTTCCATTAACCAACACACAACCTTTCTGTGCATTCGGGGCTATCAAATATTCCATTTCAAAGGTAAAAATCTAAATATTCAAATATTTATTTTGTTTGCTAGTCCACAAAATAGAAATAGAAACATATCCTCTTACCATCATTAATGACCTGAATCCTCTGGAACAGCATGCTGGCTGAGTGAGATAACACTGAAGTGGCACAAAACCCTGAGAGGACAGCCTTTAATCTGTACCTACACTTCTAAGGGTTACCAAGTAGAATGGAAGGTTGTGACAAAAATAATAATAAAGTGAACGAGAAAGCATTTTTTAGTGCTAGAAGGCACCTTAGTGATCGTCTGTTCTGATCTCCTCCTTTTATAATTGTGGAAACTCCCAGAGAGCTTAATTGCCCTCAGTCACGCAGCTAATGTTGGCAGTGCCAGGATTAAGTTCTTAACTCTTGACTCTCCAGTCCAGTGTGCTTTCCGCTGCACAAAATTAGGAGCATATCCCTTCAACTTCTCTAGCTCAAAAATAAAAGGTAGAAATGTTGAGGAGATAAAGCTACAGCAGCAGTGAATATGTATAAGTTGTAGTGAGGGAGACAGAGAGGAAAACCTAGTGAGATGTTTGATAGACTGGCATCCTTCTTCGTTCCCAAATTTGGTCTGCAAGGTTGGCTTTGTGCAAAGGAACCCAACCTTATTCCCAATAAGGAATTACTGTGAATATCCCTCCTCATGGGAGAAGTCAAGAAGTCAAGTTTGTTACCAATGTACTTCCCTTCCCTTGTAAATTCCCTTCAATCACTGAAAAAGAGAAATGACCTTAACTGACTTGTAGCTTACTTAGATAAGATCATGAGATCTACAGGTAGATTAAGTACTGTAGGTAGGAAAGACATCTTTAGTATGTTACTATGAAAAGTCTTTATTAAGTTTATAAAAGCCAAATATAATATCTAGAATGCAAAACATATGCTAACATTTAATTTTATTTCTTCAAAAACTTTATACTTTTACCAAAATTATGTATATCTCTATTCTTCCCCAAACAAATGATATAAAGTTGCATAGCATAAATAATCAAGATCTTATACCAAGAGGTACCAAAAAAGTGTATGCATAGAGAAAGGCAAAAGTATTTGTTGGAAAAAACAAACGCAAGTCTAAAGTTTTTAGGCTTTCGAGCAGCCACGAAACAAGTAAAACTGATTTTACAAAGTACAGAAGTTATCATGAAATTATTCTTCCTTTTTCATTTCTTTTTTTTTTTTGCCTTGAGTTCATATTTGATATTTTATGACATATTTAAATAACTGCTTATTTAACAAATCACTGTTCCTGGGTATCTTCTTCATATACAAAGGGTTTCCAAATTTTTTAATAGTAGAATGCTTTTGTTACATGAGATCTTATTCAGAAATTTAACAGGCGAGGAGTAAAAATCTCTTCTCTAGGCTTTCCCCACTCCCAGCTTGAGGTAACTGTACGAGATAGGGACAAATAAGGATATGAGATTTACTAACTGGCTGTTCCTAATAAATAACTCTCCTGTACTTTTTCATGCATTTTAGTATTGAAATGGTGACCAATTTAAACTCTTTTGAAGCATTGCTAAGAAGCATTACTATACACTTCATGCCCTTTATTAGCAGTGTCATTAAAAGAACAAACTATGTGGTGATAAAAGTTGAATTGCTTTAATATTCTAGGCGTTTTTTAACCCATTTAGGAAAAATACTGACCATATTTTAAAGAATTGAATGACTTGACGCATTTACTAATAGCCCTGACTTCAGCATTATACAATTCATGTATGTAACAAAAAAAAAACTGCTTGTATCCCCTAAATCTATTGAAATAAAAGAAAAATTTTTAAAAATAATTGGATTATTTTATATTCAAATAAATATGAATCAGGAAATATAAGTACATAAACCAAGGTAGTAAAAAAAATTACCCCATAGCTAAAATATTATACCACAAAACAGTAAGGATATCTATACAGATACATATATACTATCTAGATAGATACATTATATAGATATAAATAGGTATAGATATATTCTTCAAAACTCCTTAGGCCATTTTCTTTTCTCAAAAAAAATGGCTATGTTATCAAGAAGAGGCAAAATCAGTTATGGTCTACATAATTATAATCATAAGAATCTATAATATCCAATGTTATTTAATGAAATAGCTTTAACAATTAAGTCATTAGCTACCAGGAGGGATTTAAAAAATGATATATCAAAGCAATCATTGTATCATGGAAAAATTAAATATATTTTATACTACATACAATCTATATGGCAGATTTTTTCAACCAAATTCAAATTTTCAATTAGCACTCAGAAATGAAATGGTGGAGACTGGAAAAATAAAGTCTTGTAACCTTAGTTGGCCCCTTACATTCTAGAAGGGTATCTTTCCAGCTGGTGTCAAGCAAACATTGAGAACAAAAGAATATCCAAAAGAATAAGCTGAATTCAGATTCTATCAAAGCATGCCCTAAGCCAAAGTGCTGGGAAACAAAGACAGCTATTTCTTCCCAGCTAACAGAATCTTAAGAACAAACGAAATATATCCAAACTTCAAACCAGTCTAAAATGGAAGGATGCACACTTTCAATTCTCTGTGCATAAAGTAACTTCAAAAGGAAAGAGAAATGTCCTTTTGTTCTAGGTAAAAGGCCTTAACCATAGACCTAGCGAATTCGTCAGTCTTTATACATAGTCGCTTTTTACTGAAAGAAAAAAATTAGGTTTTTTTTACATAGAAAACTGTAAAACTTTTATTCAAGCTTAAATGATCTTCTCTATTAATTGTGTAAAAGCATGCTCAATGTAAATTTGGTCATTCTTAATGTTTCCCCACTATTTCACCTGGAATCCATTTTCAAAAAAAAAAAAATCTGTTTCTATTTTTAGTTTAAGGCATGGGTTTTGGACACATAGACAGGGGTTCCAATCTAGACCCCAAACAGCATGATCTTGGGCAAATTACACATCCAGTCTGGGACTGAGCTGCCTCATCTGCAATATGAGGAAACAATATTTCTCTCATAAGATTTATATGAAGATTAAATTAAATAATAGACTAAAGATATCTAAAGTGTTTCTATTATATCTGGCAATTAGAAGATGTTACTGATACTATTTAGATTATGGGATTACTATTTTCTTCTTTATTTTGAATCCATTGCCCATCCTTCTCTTTCATACATACTGTATCATCAACCCATCAATTCCTCGTAATTACTTGTGTATTAACTCTTCATTCAACTTGGACAAATATTTTTTCTTGAACCATACATTGTTCAAAGTCAGCTAATTATTCAATGAATTTGACCAGTAGAAAAAGATGTGCCTTGACCACCCACATCACTGTATTTAATGTCTTGGGTGTGGGAGATTTCATTTTAAAGAAATCATTTAGCTCTCTCTTGGGTATTCGGTTTGGCATAAATTGTGCATTTTTAAGCAAAAGTTTCTTCCAAACTTATAATGAGAATTATGACTCTTTATGTTTGTTGTTCAACTTTCTTTCCATCATACTTTTTTGGTATTGCTTTCATTTTAATGTCCACTTCTAAAATTATTAACAAATAAAAATCATTCATAATATGTAAAGGGAATTTTAGATATCTAAAATACAATTGAATTGGAATTATTGAAAATATGTAGTTATAATGTTTATACCAGTGAGAATTGTATTGAAAAGTCCAAAGCATTGGAACTGTCTAATTATTACAACTTTTACTTCCCTAGAATGTATAAACACATAAGTCTAATAAGCTTTCTCACTATGAAGAAAACATACTTATATTAAAATATTAAAAACTATTTAATGAAGTTCATTTCCTTCCAAAAGTAAACTGAAGTTGTGTCTGAACCAGCTTGAGGCAAGGGAAGTTTCAAACACAACATTTTTAAAACTAGCCATTATTTCCCATGTTGAAAAAAATTGCAATTTTATTTCCTAACGGCAAATGAAACTGTCAGGAAAATTTAGGTGTAATAAAATTGGGTGGTTAAACCAACATGCGGGATTTGAAATAAACTGAATTAAAGGAATTAAAATTAATTCTTATGTCAGTCAACCCTTTAAAAATACTATTCAAAACTTACTGTTTTTACAAACAGCACTTCCTTGTTCTTGATAAAGTGCAAAGTTAACTATCTCTTTAATGACCACTAATGGTGCTGCAGTTGAAATTGTGCATTCAACAATATTTTGCATAAAATGTGTTGCTTCTGGCAACCTCTCCACCTAAATAAAAAGTTGTCAAACAGGGTGACTTTAGTGGTACAAAGTTTTAAAATGGTGGATTCATTCCAAGGTTAGCTAATAACGGCTGACATGCCCTGGAATCCTGAGGCCTAAATCAACATTGTTTTCACAGCTGTAATTAAGCCACCTAATCAGAAGCACATTTTGACGGGACAGTTTCTGGAAGCCAGACATTACAATTTCTTATGCCTGGAGCGCAGTGGCTCATGAGAGGTCCTCGTTTAATTTCAGGTTAAAAGAGGGGGTGGGGTGCCGTAAAATTAAAAAGACTATTTTTTTAAGCAACATGCAACAGTTGAAATGAAGCAGGCCCATGTGTTCATGCCTTGACCAGCCTTGCATCCCACCCTCCTCTGGCCCTCTGCTGAGTCCCCCCAACTCTCAAGTGGCAGCTGCACACAGTGAGATGAAGGGTCTCTGCCAAGATCAACAGATGAGCTGGTCTGAACTGGCTCTCTGTGTGTTCTGATTGTAAATTGTGCTGGTGATGATTAGAGAACTCTAACACAGGATGTCAACTCTTAAAACTGTCCAGAGAAAATAATTTTTTTTTAAAGTTCAGGAAAAAATTTTTAACTTCTTTTGTGGCTTGGTACATAGTGTTGTGTCTATAACTTTCATATGATTCAAATGAATTCACCCAAATTAAGCAATTCTGTTACGAAAAGAGGGGGAAAGAAAAAGGCCATGGCTTGGCTCATAGCAGGGACCTTCATCTTAGTCTGTTTATACAACGGTGCTGCAGAGCATGGTCCTCCACCAGCACACCAATCATGTGCTTCTACCACCTGCCAAAAGTAGATATTCATAAAATGATGAGAATCTAGGATGTGATAGTCACATCTTATCAAGTAACTATGTTGATTTTAAAACAGCTAACTTGCCAGCTTAAGTTGTTTTTGCAGTGTTGTTACATTCTGTAACATTTAAACTTTCAACCCCAGAGGCCATTGTAAAACTATCAATATGAAGGCACTAGTCACTGGAGTCTGATTACATTTAGTTCTGCATTTTAATTACATATGGATTCTATTAACTAAACCTTTTGCCTTATAGGCAACATTTTAATCAAATTACTATAATTTTCAAATATGTTACAATAGTCTGACGAGTTAAAAGTTCACATTCCTAACATATTAAATATCAAAAAAACTTTGCATAAAAGAAGGAAATACTCCTTATAAATACACCAATACATTTTCAGATTACTTTGGGGACTTTTTGACTACCTAGTTACAAGTCATACTGTGAGATTTAATAACTGGTATACATTTGTAAATGGATTACATTATATCATAAATTGAGAAACACACACCCATTCTATTGTTGTAAATTGAAGCAGGAACAAGACAAAACATAGAATCTAGTATTCAAAATTGGTATCTGTAACTTCAATTGAAGAATTTTAAAGCTGAGAGGCAATTTAGATTTCATCTAATAGAAACTTTTCATTTTACAGCCAAGAAAAATATGACCCAGGGAAATAGTGTGATTTATTTTAGGTGAGTCAATAGCAAAGTTTGCTCTAGAACCCAAGCTTCCTCAGACTCTCTGTCATGCTACTTCCCAGTACAACACATTGCCATCCTGTGTAAGCAATAATCTAGCTACCTATCTCATACCACTCGAGAACTCGAAGAAACATTTTTTAATACCTAGGAGTGAAATTGCTGAGTCATATGGTAACTCTAAGTTTAATTCATTGAGGAATCACCACAGTGGCTGTACCGTTTTACACACCCACCTGCAATATATGAAGGTTCCAACTTCTCTACATCCTTACAACACTGCTTATTTTCCTTTTCTTTTTATTACAGTCATCCTAGTGGGTATAAAGTGGTATCTCATTCTGGTTTTGATTTACAGTTCGCTAATAACTAACGATGTTGAACATCTTTACACGTGTTTCTTGGCCATTTGTGTATCTTCTTTGGAAAATTATCTGTTCAAGTCCTTTGCCCATTTTTTAAAAATTAGACTGATTTTCTGTTGCTGAGTTATAGGAGTTCTTTGTATTAATATATTCTGGATATTACACCTTAATCAGACATATGATTATAAGTATTTTCTCCCAACCTATCGGTTGTCTTTTCACTGTCTTGATAGTCTTTTCATGCACAAGAGCTTTTAATTTTGAAGAAGTCCAATTTATTTATTTTTTTTCTTTTGTCACTTATCCTTTTGGTGTCATAGCTAAGAATTCATTGCCAAATCCAAGCTCATGAAGTTTTACCCCTATGTTTTTTATTAAGAGTGTTATAGTTTTACTAATAGCTCTTATATGTAGGTCTTTGATACATTTAAATTTTGCATATGGTGTGAGATAAGGGTTCAAGGAAATTAAAAGGGAAATTTAAAATTTCCTTGAGACAAACAAGAATGGAAAAACATCATACCAAAACCTATAGGACATAGCAAATCAGCTCTAAAAGGGAAATTTATCAAAAAAGAAGTATTTCTAATAAACAACCTAATAATGCACCTCAAGGAACTAGAAAAACAAGAACAAACTAAAGGTAGAAGGAAGGAAATAATAAAGCTCAGCACAGGAATAAACAAAATAGAGACCAAGAAAAACAATTTAAAAGATCAAAAAACTGAGGAGTGTTTTCTTTAAAATACAAGCAAAATTGACAAGCCTTTACTGACACTAATAAAAGAGAGAAAAAATAAATAAAATCAGAGATGAAAAAGGAGACATTACAATTGATACCACAGAAATACAAAGAATCATAAGAGATACTATGAACAACTATATGCCAACAAGTTTGATAATACAAAAGAAATGCCCGGACATATATAATCTACCAATATTAAATTATGAATAAACAGAAAATCTGAACAGACTAATAACAAGTGAGGAAATTGAATCAGTAATAAAAAGTCTTCCATCGAAGAAAAGTCCAGGACCTGATGGCTTCACTGCTGAATTCTACCTAAAATTTAAAGAAGAACTAATACCAATTCTCCTCAAACTATTCCAGAAAATTGAAGATGTGAGAATACTCCCAAATTCATCTTATGAGGCCAGCATTATCCTAATTCCAAAACCATGCAAGGACACACACACATACAAAACTACAGGCTGATATCCCTGATGAACACAGATGCAAACATTCCTGACAAGATGTTAGCAAACTGAATCCAATAGCATATTAAAAAGAACATTAACTATGATCAATTAGGATACATCCCAGGGATGCAAGGATGTTTTAGCACATAAAAATCAATAAATGTGATATATATTAACAGAAGGAAAGACAAAACCCATATGAACATTTCAATAGACACAGAAAGAACATTTGATAAAATTCAAAATCACTTCATGATTAAAAAAAAAAAACTCTTGACAAATTAGGTATAGAAGGTATGTACTTCAACACAATAAAGGCCATCTATGAGAAACCCACAGCTAACATCATATTGTACCGGGAAAATAGATCAGGCATAAGACAAGGATTCCCAGTTTCACAACTTCTATTCAACATAGTACTGGAAATTCTAGCCCAAGTAATTATGCAGAAGTAAGAAATAAAAGGCCACCTGCTCCTCCAGTGTCATCTCTCATAATTCTCCATCTAATTTACTTTGCTCCAGCCGTGCTAGATATCTTTCAAATCCTTGAACATGCCATGCTTTCCCTTGTCAACTCCTACTTAATCTTCACTCTTTCAACTAAGATCACAATTACTCAAGTGGGCCTTTCCTCACCCCAAGCCCAAGTTAAGTCTTCTAGTTAGGTGTACTCTGTGCTCACACTTTAATAGCACACTTTTAGTTATCTGTATAATGGTTGTATTATCCACTATACTTGAAGCACCGTGATGGTAAAGATTTCTCTTATTCCACACTGCAGTCTCATAGGAAAGCACCAGACAAGGAATCAGAGGCCTTGGGTTATAATCTGATTGGGTGCTAATTAAAAACCAGCGAGCTGGACTCCAGAATCTGTACTTTATACCACTAAACTGCACTGTACAGCCCCTCTCAACAAATTAAGTCATGGCTAACAGCTGATTTAAATTTTTTTTTTCTTGAAGGGTATCTAGTGAAATGACTGGATTAGACAGTAATGAGATAGTAAGGAATATGAATTGGCTGTCCTTGAGTCATTAAATAAATGATAACAACTAACATTAATACAGTACTTATTATGTGCTAAAAGCACTGATGTAAGGGTTGTTTTGTTTCTTTGCCTATAAATAAAAAAATCTCCTCACAGTTATAATTTGTCAAAAGCTATATGTACAGCTTAGCTGTAGGAAATACATGTAATTATCAGAAAATCTTTTTATGTATTAGTAAAAGAACTAATATTTATTGAGCACCTACTAATATGCCAGATACCTTGTCTTTGTTTCATCCTTACAACACCCTACAATGTAGGCATTTTCATCTACATACTACTAATACCTGAACTGATGCTTAGAGTGCTTGCCTGCCTGATTCTAAAGCTTTCTATAAGGGGCCTTTGAGAAGGAGGTGATGGCAAGTGGGGTGGGCATTGGAGGAGACAGCTAAGGAGTAGCCACAATAACAAATACCAGAGAGATTAAACAAGAACATCAAGAACAAAATAGTCAGCAGCAGAATCAAATCAGATTACAAAGTAAAAAGCTGGAATCAGACGTGTAAGAATGGATTGGGAACCTATGAAAGTGATGTATGGCGTGACTATTACAAGCAGTCTTGGGCTTCACTGGGTACGGGCTTTTTGGGTGAACTGGGCAGCTTTAATTGAGAGGGGAAATAGAACTAAAATAACAATACATTTCCTAGTACACAAAAGTCATTATATCATTTCACTCATTAAACACATATACTATCTACAGGGCCCATTCTTCAAAGCAAAATAAAACATTTATTCTGATTGCTCTTCCCCTTTAAGAAGGTGTCACATTGCTACTTCAGAGACTCCCACATTTTATCCTATCAGTACCTTTTTCTGACAATGTTAGATAAAATGAACTCTCATCTGTGCTCCCACAGACTTTATGTATGCCTGTTTCTGTGATTTGCTTATGTCTCTGTTTCCCCTGCTAGAAGAGGAATTCACAAGGGCAAACATCATGTCTTATTCACCTTTGTCCCTATACCTCAAATAATGCCCACTTAATAATCATTTCCACATTGTTAAATACAGGTACAAAATGGTCTGTGCAATAAGAGACAGAGAGGTGTGTGAGTTCCAAGGGAAAGGAAGTTATATACATTCAGTGCTTTTCAGATGTGGTGGGTCAAAGTACTGTCTATATGTCCCTAATGCCCTAGACATCTATGTTAGTAGCTATTAATATACCCAAATATTAGACAAAAGGTACCTCAAGCTCAACACACTCAAAACAAAATTCACAATATTCTGTTCGATTGTTTTCTTTCTCAGTAAATGAGATCATTGATCCATTTCCAAAAGCAAAACCCTAGGAAATGTCTCTGACATACCATTTCCTCTTGTCCTTCACATTTACCTAGTTCATCACACTGCAGCCAAAGTAGTCTTTTCAAAAATGAAAATCTGAGCACATCGCTCCTTTTTAAAATTTTTCAATGACTTTTGCCTTTCTCTTTGGACAAAGACAACAAAGTCTGATCTCTGACCTTCACTCTAGATCTGTGGTCCCAAGGGGCCCGCTGTTAGGAACCAGGGCCACTCAGCAGGAGGTAAGTGTCTGGTGAGTAAGCAAAGATTCATCTGTATTTACAGCCACTCCCCATGACTAGCATCTCCACCTGAGCTCTGCCCTCCTGTCAGATGAGCAGTGGCATTAGATTCTCACAGGAGCCTGAACCCTACTGTAAACTATACATGTGAGGGATCTAGGTTGCACGCTCCTTATGAGACTCTAATGCCTGATGACCTGAGGTGGAGCTGAGGTGGTGATGCTAGTGCTGGGGAGCAGCTGCAAATACAGATTATCATTAGCAGAGAGGTTTGACAGCACACAGACCATAATAAATCAACTGCTTGCAGACTCATATCAAAAACCTACCAGTGAGTAGCAAGCGACAATGTAATAAAAGAAATTAAGGTGTACAATGAATGCAATGTATTTGAATCATCCTGAAACCATCACCTTCCTCCCGGCCCATGGAAAAATTATCTTCCATGAAACCAGTCCCTGGTGCCAAAAAGGTTGGGGACCATTACTCTAGACAATTCTTACATCAGATCTCTCTTGCCTTTGCTTTCCTCTACCATCCACCTTGTTCTTTCTCAGTTTCTTCTTTCTATCACAGAGTCTTTGTAAATGTTGCCACTCTCCTTATCCTGATCAGAATCACTATTCTCTTCCACCTCTGGATAACTCCTACCCAGTCTTTAGTTAATAGCTCACATTGACCCTGAAAAGGCTTCACTCATATCCTAGTCTAGGGCAGCTCCTTTGTTTAAAATATTCTTATACATTCAAGTTCTTTCTTTTCAGTGTGTTATCTTGGTTAGTAATTACTGGTGACCTTTAAGAAAATACTTTCAGCAGAATAATAGACTCAAAAGTGAGATGTCAACTAAAGCTTAGGGGCAAATGGAGGAAGAGCACATAGAAGTAGCAAGTATAGACTACTTTTTAAGAATGTGTCAATGAAAGGAGGGGAAAATAGGCTGCAGAAAGAGCAGAGAGCTCAGTCATTAGAATATACTGATGGTGCTTATAGAATAGAATTTAAAAAATGGACAAAATCCTGAATAGACATTTCTCAAAAGACGATACACAAATGGCCAACAGGTATATGAAAAAATGCTCAACACCACTAATCATCAGGGAAATGAAAATCAAAACCAAAATGAGATATCACTTCACTCCTGTTAGAATGGCTATTATCAAAAAGACAAAAGATAAGTGTTGGTGAGGATGTGGGGGAAAAAAAGGAACCCTTACACTCTATTGGTGGGAATGTAAATTAGTACAGTCATTATGAAAAACAGTATGAAGTTTCCTCAAAAAATTAAAAATGGAACTACTATATGATCCAGAAATCCCATGAAGTATATATCCAAAGGAAATGAAATCAGTATGTTGAAGAGATACCTGCGCTCCTCTATTTTTTTATGTCATGTTAGACAAGTTTTCTGTTATTTACACTTGATAGTATTCCTAATGGATGTAACTCCAAAGCCCATGCTCTTATCCACCAAACAGTATTGCCTCTTGTTTATGAAATATTAATACAAAGACTAAGGTGTGTTCTTCTGCCTCATTTGGAGAGTTCTTAAGAAGTTCAAGCTAGAAAATGTACATACATTTAAGTCTTTTATCCATCTTCAATTAATTTTTGTGAGTGGTGAAAGACAGGGGTCCTAATTCATTATTCCGCATGTGGCTATACAATTTTCCCAGCACTACTTATTGAACAGGACTTCTTTTCCCCAGTATATGTTGTTGTCTGCTTTGTCAAAGATCAGTTGGCTATATTTATATGGTTTTATGTCTGGGTTCTCTATTCTGTTACATTGGTCTATGTCTCTATTTTTGTGCCAATACCATGCTGTTTTGGTTACTATAGCCTTGCAGTATAGCTTGAAGTCTGGTAATGTGATGCCTCCAGATTTGTTCTTTTTGCTTAAGACTGCTTTGGCTATTCGGGCTCTTTTCTGGTTCCAAATGAAGCTTAGAATTATTTTTTCCAGATCTGTGAAATATGACATTAGTATTTTGATGGTGAATATGTTGAATCTGTAAATCGCTTTGGGTAGTATGGACATTTTGACAATGCTGATTCTACCAATCCATCAGCATGATATGTTTCCCCATTTGTTTGTGTCATCTGCGATTTCTTTCCTCAACATTTTGTAGTTCTCTTTGTAGAGATCTTTCACCTCCCTGGTTAAGTATATTCCTGGGTATTTTATTTTCTTTGCAGCTACTGTGAATGGCATTGAGTCTCTGACTGGATGATCAGCTTGACTTGTTATTGCTGTATAGAAATGCTACTGATTTGTGTACATTGATTTTGTAATCTGAGACTTTGCTGATTTTATTTATCAATTACAGGAGTCTTTTGGTGGAATCCTTAGAGTTTTCTAGATGCAAGATCATATCATCAACAAAGAGCAATAGTTTGACCTCCTCTTTCCTGATTAGAAAATGTAGGAAAAACTCTTCTAGATGTCTGCCTAGGCAAAGAATTTATGACTAAGACCTCAAACGTAGTTATACCAACAACAAAAATAAATGAATAGGACTTGAGTAAATTAAAAATCATCTAACCCCGATGAGATTGGCCTATATCAAAAAATCCCAAAACAACAAATGCTGGCGAGGAT
>RJWJ010016810.1:20701-34045 GCA_004363605.1 Indri indri | reverse complement strand
CTCCTTCTCTCACCATGTGACACACCTGCTCCCCACTTCACCTTCCACCTTGATTGGAAGCTCCCAGAAGCCAATGTGGGCACCATGCTTCTTGTACAGTCTGCAGAACTGCAAGCCAAATAAACCTCTTTTCTTTACAAATTATCATCTCAAGTATTCCTTAATAGCAATGTAAAACAGATTAACACATTGAGTCCTGTAAATCCTACTAATGAATCATCTAACCTCGAGGTAATCTTGGAGACCTCTGAAACACCTGGCCACTATGCCATATTTCCCTAATTAACTTACTCTCCTAGATAATTATTGTGTACCTTCTACTCTCTTAAACATCTACTGCCTCTTTTCTGCTCTCACTCTAAGCTTATCACCCTGATTCCTAATTCTTTGAGAAAATTCGGCAATGAAAAGAGAACTTCAGTAAAGCTATACTTCTACATTTATTCATATGTATCTGCGCCTTCATATCCTTTCCTTCCTGTTATAGGTGAACTTTCTGCTTCTATCTAAAACCAATCCCATGACTTCTCAAAGACCTCCTCACCTGCTCAAGGACGTTACTGCAGCAATTGTCCCTCCATTTTCTGCACCAATTTTCTCCTCTCTATTGAATTATTTCCATCAACATGCAAACTGTGGTTATTTCTTTAATCTTTAAAACATTCTCTTGGCTCATTTCCCCCACTAGATACCTATCCATTGTTTTGCTCCTCTTTGCAGCAAAACACCTTTAAAAAGTTGTCTATACTTGTTTTGAACCCTCTCTCCTTACAATTTGCATTTAGCTTCTACAGTTAAACATGAATGTTTCTTACTATTACTGACTAAATGTTTTTGTGTTCCTCCAAAATTTATATGTTGAAATCCTAACCCCCAATATGATGTATTAGGAGGTAGTACCTTCAGAAGATAATTAGGTCATGGGCATGGAGCCCTCATGATTGGGATTATTTCCCTTCTATTGTAAAAGGGACTCCAGAGAGTTCTCTCACCCTCTTTCTGCCATGTGAGGATACGACAAGAAGTATGCAATCTCCAGCCCAGAGAAGGGCCCTCACCAGAACCCTATGGTGCTGCCACCCTGACTCAAACTTCCAGCCTCCAGAACTGTGAAAAATATATTTCTGTTGTCTGTAAGTCACTCAGTCTGTGATTCCTTATTATAGTAGCCCAAACTGTGTGAAATACAGATATACTTTCTTCACCTAAATTCCAGAATAAAATAGTCTCTTAGTTTTCCTGCTACTTCAACAACTGGTTTTGCTTAGTCTTCTTAGATGATTTCTTCTATTTTCTAGAATTTTCAGTGTTAGAGTACCTCAGGCCTCAATCTTTGTTCCTTTTTTCTAATTATACGCTGTCCCTTCACTTTCCCGTCCATTTTTTTTACACCAGTGATTCCCAAACTTATATATCAAGTGATGGCCTCTTTCGTGAAATCCTAGTTCGTATTTCCATTGCCTGCTTGACATTTCCAATTTGATGACTAAAAGATGTCTCAAACTTCACATGTGCCAAACTGTACTCCTATTCTTTCTCCTCAAAACTGCTCTGTCTATAGTCTTCCCCATCTCAACTGATGGCAACTCTTTTCTTCCAGTTGTTCAAGCCAAAAACCTTGAAGTCAACTTTGACTCCTCTCTTTCGCTTTCCAAACCAGCAAAATATTTGCTGGCTTTACCTTCAAAATATATGTAGAATCCGACCACCTTCCCTCTACCTCCTGGTCTATGATACCATCATCTCACATCTAGAGTACCACATTGGATTTCAAACAGGTTTCACTACTTCTGTGCCTTTCTCCCTGGTCTTGTCAACACAGAAGCAAGAGAAATCCTTTCTAAACTGAAATCGGGTATGTCACACCTCAATTCAAAACCCTGCAGTGGTTTCTTAACTCTGTAAACTAAAAAAAAATCCTAAGCCCCTCAACTGAGCAGAGGCCAGCCAAGGAGACCTCAGAGAAACCTGAGTTCCCAGCCATGCAGTGTGTGAAGCCAGACATGCCTCATTATACCCCCTCCCTTTTGTAGTTTAGACACAACAACCAACCAGCATTGATGTTAAAATAGAGACCATAACACTGACAGAATAAACTCTTTATGGCAATAAGAAATAAAATTATAAACCAGACCTAAGGCAAAGATTAAGTCCCGAACTGCTATACTTAAAGAATAAACTACGTTCTTATTGCCACAAGCTTTGTTTTTTTCTTTTTCTCTAGCAAGTAAATAATCTCTGTCCTTGAGATAAGCAATGTTGAAGCAATTGTAGCTCACCAACTACCAGGCACTGACTAACTGAACCCCCTTCATCCACAAGCCATAATTATAGCTTTGATTGGACAAAAAATTGATTTCCATAACTTTCTCCTGGTAAGAGAATACCGACCATGAACTGGTTCTGGCCAGTTTATAGAGTGTGCACACTGGAGTGCCTTCATGTCCCTGCTTCACATTTTGATATATAGGGCCCAATTGTAATACATTTAAATGTTAAGTTTCCACCCCAAAGTGAACATGGGTTATATGTCACATGCATGTTTGCTTATCACACATGGCTGTATACCTCTTTCATGAATATTCATAGTTCTTCCTATAACCTATTGAATATTTATTTTGGCCTACCCATGCAGCATAAATTCTTATCTTACCCTTCCCTCCCTCAAAGTGCCTGCCTCCAGTTTTGGCTAGAGGCCCACTTCCCAGTATGTAGGTTGTAACCCTTTGTAAGAAATAAAGTCTTCTCTCTAAATTTATGAAGACCTCACATTATTTTTTGTTGATACCTCAGAATTCAAGCAAAATCCTAGGGGACCTGATTCATCATTATCTCTGATTAAGAAATAACATGCGTTATTGCTCAAAATCCCACCTTTTGAAAGGCAGTGCTTTAATGAAAGGATCCTTTCATAAGCAAAGCTTTTTTCAACAATTACTTTCATAATTTTTCTTTGCTTGCAAGGAGCTGCATCTTTGCTTTTTTTTCCTTGAGGTAGTTTACTTAATCTCCCACTCAAACAACCTGACAACGGAAGTTTCTCAACAGTTTCTTTACAGGTCATTTACTAAGATCCGAGAAGACTTTCCAGACAAAGTTGTAACTAGAAGGGATTGTTGTCATGAAGATGATCAGAACATATGGAATAAAACTATTCAGGAGTATTAGGTAATTAGAAAATAGTACATTTACATTTTTAGTAAAAAAGTTTTATTATGGTAAAATTTCAAAAGAGAATTATAATAGGTATCAAGGAGAGTTCTTTTTTTTTTTTGTCTGGCACAACTATTGACTTTTAATTTATCCTAAAGCCACAACAATATAAATCCAAACCTTACAGATAAGGGTTAGCGCTACAACTCGTCTGTTTAAAAAATCAGTAAAAATCAACAGGTTATTGCCCTTGAAATGTTACCTATTCCTATTTCCAAGTAGACAACAGGACTGTATACTATCTTGGAATGCCCTCAGAAGGCTCTGCCATTGATCAGGTAACAGAGTAAAAACTCCAGAGTCCTTTCCTTCTGGTGGAAGAGGAAAAGTCAGAGGGACAGAAGAAACCATTCAAACTTTACTTTCTTCCCTCGTGGCTTGTGATCTCCTCCTCCTCCTCCTCCTCCATGTCCTGGGAGGCCTCCTCCCCCTCAAAAGCCTCCTGAAATTGGCACCAAATCTGCCTTGGCCTCCTCTGCCAACTTCTCAACCTCCAAATCCTCCTCTGCCTCATCCACAAAACCTGAATCTACTTTCACTTTTAGGTTTGGCACAATCCAAGGGAACTTTGTTTCCATCAATTTCACCATATTCCATGACCTCCTTGGTGGCTTTGGCATTCCCCACTGTTGAAGTCTGCAAAACAAAACCCTTTGGAGGATCCAGTTTCCCAGTAACTATCCTTGCATGAAGCAAGCCATCAAATGACTCCTCTAATATCTTTGCAGTGTTATCCTTAGACTGTTTTGGATGGCTGGTTTCTTGCATTATGTGATACTCTGGGTCCTCGCAACTCCAGCCTGAAAGCTCTGCCCTTGATTTCTCTTTCATTATAGAAATTTAAAGTTTTTTGACATCTTCAAATGAAGCAAATTTTATAAATGTATACCCTTCATATTTGCCATTTTCATTCTAGGACACTGATAAAATTTGCCTTCTCAAATACTCCCTAAAGAGTTTCTTCTGTTGCATCGTAGAAGTTGCTTAAAACAAGAAGTTTTGATTCACCATTCCAACTGTGAGTCTTTCCGCCTCTATAATCTTGACTTTGACCTTTCTCTTCAGTGTAAAACAGGGAAATGGATCACCTGTTGATCTCTATTCCCTGCTTTACTTCAAAGGTTTTCTCTGCATCAGCTTGTCTTAAATGCAATTTAAGCAATCCCTTTACTCTTCCCGTCTTTGCTGACTAATCTGATCTCCACAGCATCTTCAAAAACTCTTTTTATTCATTCTGAGTGACTTTGTAAGGGAGATTTTTGGCCGAAAGTGTTCTAGAATCTCTATCTTTCCAGTTTATGGTATTATGTATAGCAGCACAAATGGACTAAGGCACATAATATTAAAAAAACTAAAAACAAAAGAAAAGGAGTAGACCAGGCACAGTGGCTCATGCCTGTAATCCTAGCACTCTGGGAGGCCGGGGCGGGAGGATCGCTTGAACGCAGGAGTTCAAGACCAGCCTGAGCAAGAGTGAGACCCCAGCTCTACTAAAACTAGAAAAAAGTTAGCCAGATGTGGTAGCATGCACCTGTAGTCCCAGCTACTTGGGAGGCTGTGACAGGAGAATTGCTGGAGCCCAGGAGTTTGAGGTTGCTGTGAGCTAGGCTGATGCCATGGCTCTCTAGCCCAGGTGACAGAGCAAAACTCTGTCTCAAAAAAAAAAAAAAGGGAATAGAACCCAACAGTTGCCACTCTTCTTTTTACAATAAATCCTTGTTAAAAAGTTTCTGGGAGAATATACTGGTCTTTTTTACATTCTACTGTTTAAGAAAAAACATTAAAAATGCCACACATCATATCTTAAATGAAGCTTGATTTTTATAATGACAAATAATATAAAAACTTTCCATAGTCTAGTTATTTAGGGATGACCATCAACCATCTCATTTCTTAAACTCTTGCCTGATAGGTGCTTACCTATAAGGTTCGCAGTTCTATAAAGTAAAATATCACGAGCTACATCGGAGAGCTTCTTTTCTAATTGACCGATGGACTGTCCATATGATGCAAGCTTCGTGCTTTCAAGATTCAATAGCTGTAATATTTCTTCTCTTATTTTATTAGACAGCCCCAAAGGTGAATAAACTGCCGTGTGTGAGGCAATGGTGTTGGAGATGAAAAAGAAAAAAAGAAAAAACTTCTAGTGTTCACAGTCTTTTGGCAGACGAAACACTGCACCTTTTTTAAAAAAATTCTACCTTCTAAGCTATTGGAATACTGCTTTATTGATTTGAAAATACTTCACTGGTCTAGGGGGATGTTTGACCTTTATTATCTTCCAGAAGAAAGAGCACAAGGTTAATAATGCACAGGCCAGCAATTGTCAAAGACTCTTGACGATAAGAGAAGGAAACAAACAGGAGGAGTGTCTGAAGGCAGGGATCCATCCAAGCTTAAAGTGCTAAAAATAAGCCACTGGGAACAAATGAGTAATTGTACCACATTTCCTTATACTCAATGACACTTAATATATGGGAAGTAAAAGCAGCAGAAGGCATATTTCAAGCTACCTTGAAGGTCAGGTTGTGTTTTTGCTACATTTTAGCAATTCTAAACACCAAGTAATAGGAACATTTCTCTTCCCTTACCGCATTTTGGGGCATGATCAAATAGCTTTACAAAAGATAGTAAAAATCTTATTCATCATTATCATAACCACCACATAGAATGTATTAGGCATCTTCTGACTTACTGCATTACTGTATATCATGTTAATTATATTATAATGCACTGTCCCAAGTCTTCAGCCCTTCCATCCTAATTGTTTGTGAATCCAGTAAGCATCCCATTACTTCCTTTTTATCATCTGTATAAAAGGAACATCTCAAAAGCCTGAAAAATCTAACTAGTAGCTCAATGGTTTTTTCTGAGTAAAAGCTCTCAAATTAATTTGGTATGAAATCAGTAATTTCATGCATTTCAGCTCTGCCTAGAAAAAAAATAAAATTCACTCACAAATATGCAGTTTGTTGACTTAAAATCTACTACGTAATTTAGAACACAATGTGAAAAAAATGAATCCCATGCAAAAAATGTTTTGCAGGAAAAGTTATCTAATGTAACAGTATCTTCGATGGCATGGCTTAATATGTTATTCCCTGCCTGTACATATCCCATGGAAGCAAGAAACCTCACACAGAAACTCCTTTTAGAGCCAAAGTAGGGGGAGTAGCAAATCAAATCAATTGTAGGAAGATGTACTAGAAAGCCCCAGACTGAAAATCGGAACACTGGGTGGGGGGATTCCTTGCGGTTGACATCCACTGTATGACTTTTGTCAGGTTAATTCTGTTCTCTGGACCTCAGTTTACTCACCTGTAAAATAAAACGTCAGATGATCTTCTAAGGTGTCTCTAGCTCTGAATTCCAGATTTTAATTTAAATAAACTTTTCAGCTCAAAAGCTATATTAAAAAGAATGAAAATTTACTTCTAATCACATTCACAAAATAATTTTAGCTCTAAGTTTATGACAAATATCATAATTTATTGATGCATTTCCTGTAGCTATCTTCTGATTTTTGCATTTTCAAGTACCATGTACATTCAAGTGAACAATAAAAAATCAAAATTTTCAACTGAAGAAATAATTTTAAATAATTTCCTGTTCAAATACAAGCCCAGACTATTTATCAAAGTGGGTAACTCATTCTCTAAGTTTTCTTTTAATAACTCTTATAATAATTATCCTTCCGTCACCTTTAAATACACACACACACACACACACACACACACACACACACACACACACACTTCATGTAAAGTTACTCAAAACAAACAAGAATCACACCTGTAATCCTAGCACTCTGGGAGGCCAAGGTGGGAGTATCACTTGAGTTCAGGAGTTTGAGACCAGCCTGAACAACAGTGAGACCCCCGTCTCTACTAAAAATAGAAAAAATTAGCCAGACAAGGTGGTGCACACCTGTAGCCTCAGCTACTCGGGAGGCTGAGGCAGGAGGATTGCTGGAACACAGGAGTTTGAGGTCACTGTGAGCTAGGTTGACCCCACAGCACTCTACCAAGGGTGACAGAGTGAGACTCTGTCTCAAAAAAAAAAAAAAAAAAAAAGAAAGATAAATAAGAATCAAAAATTAAACCACCGAATGTCATAGAACCTCTGTTGATAGATTTATCTTAAGATATCTAGACATCTAGATACAGTCTATCACTTTGAGTGTCTCCATCATAGTATTCATCAAACTATATTATAGCTTCTTCAACTAATCTGCAAAATCCTTGAGACCAAGAACCATGTTTTACTCAGAGTAGATAAATGTTTGTGAGATTAATGAATGAATAAATGTACCTTTACATATGCAGGCACACCTGCAGTTATAAATATGCAATTTACAAATATCTGGATGCCTACTGTTTCTTTTTCATTTACAGAATTACGAAATTGATTTTTTAAAATGACACATCAATTGAATTGAGTCAACAAATATTTATTGAGCACTTACTATTTGCCAGGTGTAGTTCTAAGTACAAGAGATTAATCAATGGATAAATATAGCAAATAAATGAAATATATAATATATTAGAAGAGAAATGGAGAAGTGCAAGTACTGTGCATACTGGGGTTGGCAAAAGAGCACATAAGGAAATCAGGTATGCTGAGAGGGTACTGAAATTTTAAAAAGAACATCAAGAGAGGCCTCATTTAGAAGATGACATGTGAGCAAAGACTAACAGCAAAACCATTTTGTTGAATTTCCTTAACATTATTCTTTATGATCTCTGACTTTCAGTCTTATAATAGGAATTTTAAAAAATCATTGATAGATATCTAAAGTTACACATATGTTAGGTTCTAGCTGCAGATATTAGCTCATCTGAAAACTGACAGGTGTTAACAACCCAGGAATAAATAAAGTTTGGTTTAAAGCTTTCAGAATAATGAAATTTTTTTGCATTTATTTTGTTTGTTAATTTGTTTCATTCTTTTTTTTTATTTCAGCATATTATGGGGGTACAGATGTTTAGGTTATGTATGTTGCCTTTGCCCCCCACCCCAAAGTCCGAGTTTCAAGTGTGCCCATTTCTCGGATGGTGATCATTGCACTCATTGTGTATGCATATACCCATCCCCTCCCCCCCCACCCAACATCCAATAGATGTTATTCTTATATGTGCACTTATGTGTTGATCAGTTAATACCAATTTGATGGTGAGTACATGTGGTGCTTGTTTTTCCATTCTTGGGATACTTCACTTAGTAGAATGCATTCCAGCTGTATCCAGGAGTATACAAGAGGTGCTATATCACCATTGTTTCTTAAAGCTGAATAGTACTCCATGGCATACATATACCACATTTTATTAATCCACTCATGTATTGATGGACACTTGGGTTGTTTCCACATCTTAGCAATTGTGAATTGTGCTGCTATAAACATTCGGGTGCAGGTGTCTTTCTTATACAGTATCATTTGTTCTTTTGGGTGGATGCCCAGTAATGGAATTGCTGGATCGAATGGCAATTAATTCTACTTGTATCTCTTTAAGGTATCTTCATATTGCTTTAAACAGAGATTGCACTAGTTTGCAGTCCCACCAGCAGTGTATGAGTGTTCCTATCTCTCCTCATCCACACCAACATTTATTGTTTGGGGACTTTTTGATAAAGGCCAGTCTCATTGGAGAGAAGTGATATCTCATTGTGGTTTTTATTTGCATTTCCCTGATGATTAGAGATGTTGAGCATTTTTTCATATGTTTTAGGGCCATTATTCTGTCTTCTTTTGAAAAGTTTCTGTTCATGTCCTTTGCCCAAGTTTTGATAGGGTTGTTTGATTTTTTCTTGTTGATTTTCCTGAGTTCTAAGTAGATTCTAGTTATCACCCCTTAATCGGATTTGTAGCATGCAAAAATTTTCTCCCATTCTGTAGGTTGTCTGTTTGGTCTTATGACAGTTTCTTTGGCTATGCAGAAGCTTTTTAATTTGATCAGGTTCCATTTATTTATTTTGTTTGTTGCTGTGATTGCCTTTGGGGTTTTCTTCATAAATTCTCTGCCTAGGCCAATGTCTAGAAGAGTATTTCCAACATTTTCCTATAGAATTCTAATAGTTTCACTCCTTAGGTTTAAATCTGTTACCCAGCGTGAGTTGATTTTTGGAGAGGTGAAAGGTGTGGATCCTGATTCAATCTTCTACATGTGGCTATCCAGTTTTCCCAGCATCATTTATTGAATAAGGATTCTTTTCCCAAGTGTATGTTTTTGTCTGCTTTGTCAAAGATTAGATGGCTATATGAGGACGGTTTTATATCTGGATTCTCAGTTCTGTTCCACTGGTCAATGGCTCTATTTTTGTGCCAGTACTGAGCTGTTTTGATTACTACAGCCTTATAACAAAGTTTGAAGTCTGGTAAATTGACACCTCCCATTTTGTTTTTATTGCCTAGAATTGCTTTTGCTATGTGGGGTCTTCTCTGGTTCCATACGAAGCGTGAAATTAATTTTTCTGCATCTCTGAAGAATGATGTTGGTATTTTAATAGGGATTGCATTGAATCTGTAGATCACTTTTGGTAGTATAGACATCTTAACAATGTTGATTCAATGTTGATTCTGCCTACCCACAGGCATGGTATGGTTTTCCACCTGTTTATGTCCTCTGCTATTTCGTTCCTCAATGTTTCATAGTTCTCCCTGTAGAGGTCTTTTACCTCCTTAGTTAAATATATTCCTAGATACTTTATTTTCCTTATTGCTATTGTGAAGGTAATTGAGTCTTTGATTTGGTTCTCGGTATGACTGCTATTGGTGTATATGAAAGCCTCTGATTTGTGTGTATTGATTTTATATCCTGAGAATTTACTGAATTCATTTATCAATTCCAGGAGCCTCTTGGTTGAATCCATGCGGTTTTCTAGGTATAATATCATGTCATCAGTGAATAGTGAGAGTTTGATCTCTTCTGTTCCAATTCGTATGCCTTTAATCCCACTCTCTTGCCTGATTGCTGTGGCCAGGACTTCCAGCACTATGCTGAATAGAAGTGGAGATAGTGGACAACCTTGTCCGATTCCAGTTCTAAGTGGGAATGCTTTCAATTTTTCCCCATTCAGTATGATGTTGGCTGCGGGTTTGTCATAAATGGCTTGAATCATTTTTAGATAAGCCCCATCTATGCCTATTTTGTTAAGCATTCTTACCATAAAAGGGTGTTGAATTTTGTCAAATGCTTTTTCTGCGTCTATTGAGAGAATAATGTGGTTTGTGTTTTTGCTTCTGTTTATGTGGTGAATTACGTTTACAGATTTGCATATGTTGAACCATCCCTGCATCTCTGGAATGAACCCCACTTGGTCATGATGGATTATTTTTTTAATAACCACCTGGATTCAGTTAGCTAGAATTTTGTTGAGAATTTTTGTATCTATATTAATAGGGGATACTCGTCTGTAGTTTTCCTTTTTTGTTGTGTCCTTTCCTGGTTTTGGTATCAGGGATGTGTTGGCTTCATAAAATGTGTTGGGGAGGAATCCATCCTTCTCGATGCTGTGGAATAATTTCTGCAGGATAGGCACCAGTTCTTCTTTGTAGGTGTGGTAAAATTCAGGTGTGAAACCATCTGGTCTGGGACTTTTCTTTTTTGGAATGTTTTTTATTGCTTTTTCAATTTTGGTCCTTGATATTGGTCTGTTCAGGAATTCTATTTCTTCCTGGTTGAGCCTAGGGAGGCTGTGTGTTTCTAAAAATTTGTCCATTTCCTCCACATTTTCCACTTTGTGTGCATAAAGGTTTTTGTAATATTCATAAATTGTATCTTGAATCTCCATGGAATCAGTTGTAACTTCTCCTTTTTTGTTCCTGATAGAGCTTATCAGGGATTTTTCTTTTCTGTTTTTTGGTAGTTTAGCCAAGGTTGTGTCAATTTTGCTTAGTTGTTCAAAGAAACAACTTTTTGTTTTATTATTCTTCCGTATAGTTTCTCTGTTGTCAATTTCATTTAGTTCTGATTTGATCTTATTAATTTCCCTTCTTCTGCTAGGTTTTGGGTCGGTCTGTTCTTCTTTTTCCAGTTCTTCAGTCGATTCATTAGGTTGTCTATTTGTGATCTTTTTGACTTTCCGATATAGGCATTTATGGAAATAAACTTTCCTCTCAGGACTGCTTTGGCTGTGTCCCACAGATTTTGATAACTTGTGTCACCTTTGTCATTTAGTTCAAAGAATCTTTTGATTTCCATCTTAACTTCCTCGTTTATGAAGGAATCATTCAGCAGAAGGTTGTTTAATTTCCATGACTTTGTGTAGAGGTGAGAGTTTCTGTTGGGGTTGATTTCTATTTTTATTGCACTGTGATCTGAGAAGATACATGGTATGATTTCTATTTTTTAAAATTTTTTGAGACATGCTTTGTGTCCTAGAATATGGCCAATCTTAGAGAGTGTCCCATGAGCTGATGAGAAGAACGTATATTCAGTGGTTTTTGGGTAGAGTGTCCTGTAAATGTCAGTCAGGCCGATTTGTTCTAGAGTTCTATTTAAGTCCATTATTTCTTTGTTAATTTTCTGTTTGGAGGATCTGTCAGGTGCTGTCAGTGGGGTGTTGAAGTCTCCAACTATTATGGTGTTGCTGTCTATCAATTTGTTTAGATCAAGTAGAGTTTGCTTTGTGAATCTGGGTGTACCTCAGTTGGGTTCATACATATTTAGAATTGTTATGTCTTCTTGTTGAACTGTACCCTTCACCATTATATAATGGCCCTCTTTGTCTTTCTTTACTTTTGTTGATTTAGAAACTAAGTTATCTGAGATCAAAACTGCCACACAAGCCTTCTTTTGGCTTCCATTTTCTTGAAATATTGATTTCCACCCCTTTACCTTGAGTCTAAATGCATCCTTGCAGGTTAGATGCATTTCCTGGAGACAGCAAATGCTTGGCTTTTTTTTTATCCATTCGGCCAGCCTATGTCTCTTGATAGGGGAGTTCAAGCCATTCACATTTATTGAGACAACCAATAAGTGGGGTGACTTACTGTTCTTTCTGTTGGGTTGCATTTTGTTGCTTTGTTTTCTCTCTTGAGCCATTGTGAAATCTAGCCTTTGATCTTTAAGTTTTGACTGGTTTTACATTTGAGAATGTTTATTGTGCTGATCCTTGTGTAATTCTGTTTTGAGTACTTCTTGGAGAGCTGGTCTTGTCTTGGTGAATTCCCTCAGTCTTTGCTTATCTGAGAATGTCTTTATCTCTCCTTCATATATGAAACTTAGTTTTGCAGGGTAAAGGATTCTAAGCTGGGCATTATTCTGTTTCAGAACAGTGAGAATGGGGCCCCAGTCTCTTCTTGCTTGTAGGGTTTCAGTTGAGAAATCTGGAGTTATTCGGATGGGCTTTCTTTTGTATGTTACTTGTTTCTTTCACCTTACAGCTCATAGAAGGGCCTCTTTAGTGGATATTTTGGTCAATCTGATGACCGCATGATGTGGTGTCTTCCTATTTGCATTGAATCTCCCTGGGGTCCATTGAGCTTCTTGCACCTGTATATTTAGGTTTTTAGCAAGGCCTGGGAAATTCTCCTCTATTAATTCTTTAAATAGCTTATCCAGCCCTTGAGTGTTTTCTTCTTCACCTTCTGGAACCTCTATCACCCTCAGGTTTGGTTTTTTCACGTAAGTAATCCCACATTTCTTGTAGGCTTATTTCTTTTAATTTTCTGCTTGATCTCTGTGACTGACTTATTTAATTGGAGGGATTTGTCTTCAATCTCTGAGATTCTTTCTTCTGTTTGACCTACCCTGTTCTTGAGGCTTTCCACTTTGTTTTGTAGTTCCCTAAGTAAGCTCTTCCTTTCCAGGAGATCAGTTTGATTTTTCTTTAATATTTCAATTTCTTTAGTGAATTTTTCTTCCAAGTCCTGGATTTTTTTTTTGTGTGTGTGGTTTCTTTATGTTGGTCATCCATTTTTTCTTGCATATCATTCAGTTTTCTTACAATCCATGTTTGAAATTCTTCTTCTGTCATTTTAGTGTTCTGAGTTTGGTTAATGTCAATTGATGGGGAGCTGTTGTTCCTCTTTAGGGGTGTGCTTTCCATTTGAGTCTTCATACTTCCAGAGTTCTTTTGCTGGTTCCTTCCCATCTGGATCAGTTGTTCCTTCTTGCCTTTAGATTTTCGTTT
>RJWJ010016810.1:0-20601 GCA_004363605.1 Indri indri | reverse complement strand
GTGTGTGCAGGATGATCTCCCTGTGGCACTTGCAGGGAGGAGCATGCTGTTTTGGGGTCCTGTAGCTAGCTCTTGTTCCTCTAGAGAGGCCCTCTTGTGCTTCAGGTGGTGGGTGGGGCCCTGGGACTTCCAGGTGTGTCCTTATTCTCCACCTTAGTGGGGGCAGGACAGGGAGTGAGTCTGGTTGGGGCTGGGATGGGTAAGCCTGCCCTCAGGCTGCACAACTGCTGTTAGCAGGGGTCAAAGGTCTGCTCTTTGTTTCTCTGCAAAGCTGCCAGAAGGGACTGAAACAACTCCACTCAGCTGAAAATCTGGGCTTGGGGATGGGGCTGTCCGAGATCCCCACTCTGGAGCAGGTCTCACTCCCCTCCACCCTCCCTCTCTCCGTGGCCTCTCCCAGGCCTCTGCTAGCAAGTGGGACCTCAGGCCAATGGATCTCCCCTGGCTGTGATGTGGGCTGGGAGGTTCCCTACCCAGGATCGCAGCCTGAGCTGGGTGCACAGCCCTCTTTTGGGAGGAGGGCTGCCGCTCAGGCATGCTGATCTGCCCCTGAAGGCACACACTCCTCAGTAGGCTCTTTCACAGATCTCCCTTCTGTGCCCCAGGGCACTGCAATTGTGACCTGGGTGTATGGGGGTCTGGTCTGCAGGCCTGTCCCCTGGGCCCTGGAGATCAATCCCTTACCCAGCCAGGGGGAGGGGTGCTGGTCTTGAATCACCTACAGGGTGCCCAAGCTGGATCGATTTCACTCCACCTTGGGATTTGCCCCACTTTCCTGGAGTCCCCAGGCAAGCAGCACCTGGGAAGGCTGGCAGATAGGGAGCTCATAGTCTGAGTACCCCTCAGTCTGCTGTAGGGCCCCAAAAGGAAATGTCCCATTCCTTGGAGATGCCTCCGTGTGATGGCCAAATTATCTCTCTGGGTGCTCACAGTCAGGGAGGGGGAAGGAGAGAATTGAACAATATGGTGTCTGCCGATAGCCTTGGGTCTGCATGCGGGGAGATGCCTCGAGGGGGCTGGGAGCCCGGCGCCGAGTCCACAAGAGGCCACTGCTCACTGGCGGCAGCTGTCTCTGGGCTGGTGTCGGCAGGTCTCTCCAACCATTCAGGAGCCCACCAGCAGTCCGAGATGCAAGAGAGGGGAAAGTTATCTGCTCCACCTACACTTGTCGCTGGTCTCCAAACCTCTCGAGACCTTTCTCCTTCCAGTTCTCCTCCGCAACGTCTTCCCATGGAGTCTCCTGTAGTTTCAGGCACCCTTCCTTCCGACCCTCACCGGATCTATGTTTCTCTGCTAGTTTAGTGTTTTCTCTTTCTTATAAAATTTGTCTTTTTTGCAGACACTCTGACTGGTGGCTTTTCTTGTTCGCCATCTTGGCTCCTCCCAGAATAATGAATTTTAAGTAGTTCTTTATATATATTTTTAATTTCAAAATATTATGGGGTTACAAATGTTTAGATTACATATATTGCCTTTGCCCCACCCAAGTCAGAGCTACAAATGTGTCCATCCCCAGACAGTGTGCACTGCACCCATTTAGGTATGAATATATCCATCCCCTCCTCCCCTTTCCCACCTACCTAACACCCAATGAATGTTACTACCATGTATGCACGTAAGTGTTGATCAGTTAATACCAATTTGATGGTTAGTACATGTGGTGCTTGTTTTTCCATTCTTGTGATCCTTCCTTTAGTAGAATGGGCTTCAGCTCCATCCAGAATAATATAAGAAGTGCTAAATCACCATTGCTTTTTGTGGCTGAGTAGTACTCCATGGTATACATACACCACATTTTATTAATCCCCTCATGTATTGATGGGCACTTGAGTTGTTTCCACATCTTTGTAATTGTGAATTGTGCTGCTATAAACATTCCAGTGTAGAAGTCTTTTTTATAGAATGTCTTTTTATTATTGTGAAAAAAAAGACATTAAAAACAAACGAAAACCACTTAGTATGATAGCTGATGGAAACTTAGTACAGCAAGTATGCGAGGGAGGTGGATGATGAGAAATTACTTAATAGGTTCAATGTATGTTATTCCAGTGATGGATACACTAAAAGCCCTGGTTTTGACACTGTGCAATATATCCATGTAAAAAAACACACTCGTACCCTATAAATTTATACAAATAAAAACAAATAAACAAACAAAATTTATTGATTTTTTTGTCCTGATTTAAGCTTCTCTAAAATTGGAAGGTTATATCTAAACATTTACATTTGGCCAATCAGCCCCTACATATGAACACAAGAAAAGCGAATTAATCGCATATACAACATACGTCAAAACTCTACTATTTAAGGAAGGAAAGGAGAAACCTAAATTATCTGAAGTGACATTGACAGATTATAAGAAAATTCCTCAATTCTCACTTCCCTTAGAGCCATGAATAGCAGTTAGGTTTCAATTTATGTATCAACTTCTTTTGATTGGCAGCAGCTCTGTGAAAAGTTGTGCTGAGAAGTATTCTGAAGCTACATCTTAAATCACTGAGAAAAATGTTTGTGACTGTTAGACATGTCTGCAGTGCAAGGAAGGAGGTGAAAGGGGCCATGTATGCATGTATGCATCTTTATGCCATGTATGCATCAGTCTTGACCTATACTATGCAGTATACCTTACATAACACATCAAATTCATGACCACCATAAGTCAGGAACTGGTACAACCAAAACCAGTGGCTTATACTTTCTATCCTTATAAAATCTATACTAATAATCAATGAGTAGAACTAGACTAAGTCAATAATCTGAAAGGTTCAATTATGGAGAAGGCAAAATAAAGCCTATATCGTAAATCTAATCTGGAAAAAAGAATATATTTATAGCCAAGAATAATAGTGACATATTGGAACCTGTGAAAATCAGGAGGGGTAACTAAAAACAGGGCTATACATGAAATATTCATTATGTGAAACAACTTGAATTCTGTCAGCAGGTGTTTCTCAGTCACAGTGCCACTCTTCACAGGGTTCTCATACCCTACCATTTTTCTTTACTGCTTCTGAGAAGCTTTCCCCATCATCTAGCATTAATAAAATTATTAGAATCATAAAATCTATTTTAACCTATTGTAACTAATTTGATTTGCATACCCTATTAGTCTATTTTTCAAATCTAGGTTTTTTTAAGAAAACAGCAAAAACATATTCTGAGAGAATGCATTTCTGTCATAATTCCAAGAAAGAGCTATTATCTTCAGCTGTAGGGTGGCATAGCTTCAGGACAAAGGCCTATGAACTGGAATAGAGAGGCCAATAAATAACTATGCCAGAACCACAAAAATTACAGAAGCTAATGCCAAATATAGTGTGCTCCCCTTGAGAGCAAAGAGAAAAGAAAAATCATGATATCTTTCTTAAGTATTACTATGAAATGTACCATGACATGCCTTTTGGACAACAGTCTCTTTATTCTTTTTTCAACCTCGATACCATTACAGTATAAGAATTCTGGTAATTTCTCTTGTCAAATCTAAATGTTCCTTCTTCATTAACATCTTCCTGGATCTCCCATTACACTTACTTCTCCTAGAAAACATGCTTTCTTCATTAGATGTCTGGTTGTTCTGCTTCTTGCCCTTCAGAGTTTCTTTAAACTATCTTTCTACCCATATTATCAAGACCTGGTCAACAGGTCATAGCTTAGGAGTGGAAATAATTTCACTCTTGTTAAAGGTGTTATTTGGCATTTTATTCCACCTGCTCTAATCAATTCATGGAAAATAATCACATTTTCTCTTTTTTATCTTTAATTATTATGAATACATAGTAGTTGTATTATTATTACATATAGTTGTATTAATTATTATAGTTGTATTAATTATTATGAATGCATAATATATTTACAGGATACATGTGATGTTTTGATACAGGCACACGATGTGAATTAATCAAATCAGGATAGTGGGGGTATCCATCACCTCAGGCATTTATCATTTTTTTATGTTAGGAACATTCCAATTCTACTCTTTCAGTTCTTTTAAAGTCTACCCTAACTTTCTGTTGATTATAGTCACTTTGTTGTGCTATAAAATATTGGTAACTTTATTTATCTACATTTTTGTACCCATTAACTATCCCCACCTCCTTGTTACTCTTCCCACCCTTTCTCTGGTAACCTACATGCTACTCTCAGTCTCCATGAGATTAACTGTTTTTAATATTTAGCCACCACATATGAGTGAGAACATGAGAGATTTCTCTTTCTGTGCTTGGTTTATTTCACTTAACCTAATGTTCTCTAATTCCATATATGTTGCTGCAAATAGCAGAATTTTATTCCTTTGTGGCTATATAATACTCCATTGTATACATGTACTGTAATTTCTTTATCCATTTATCCATTGATGGACACTTAGGTTGATTCCAAATCTTACTATTGTGAATAGTGCTACAATAAGCATGAGAGTGCAGATATCTTTTTAATATACTGAGTTCCCATTCTTTGGATATATATCAAGCAGTGAGATTGCTGAGTCATTAGGTAGTCAGTCTATTTTCAGTTTTTTGAGGAAGCTCCATACTCTTCTCCATAGTAGTTGTGCTAATTTATATTCCCACCAACAGCATAAGAGGGTTCCCTTTTCTCCACATCCTCACCAGCATTCATTATTGCCTGTCTTTTTGATAAAAGCCCATTTTAACTGGGGTAAAAGGATACTTCATTGTAGTTTTGATTTGCCTTTCTCTAAGGATTAATGTTATTCAGTATTTTTTTCATATACCTGTTGGCATTTGTATGTCTTTTTTTGAGAAATGTCTATTCATGAGTTTTGCCCATTTTTTAATCAAATTATTTGATTTTTTTCCTAGTAAGTTATTGGAACCATTAATCCCTTGTCAGATGGGAAGTTTGTGAATATTTTCTCCCATTCTGTGGGTTGTCTCCTCATTCTTCATTTTTTTGATTGTTTCTTTGCTGTGTAGATGCTTTCCAGCTTGATGTGACTCCCCTTTGTCCAATTTTGCTTTGGTTGCCTGTGCTTTGGGGGGTATTACTTGAGAAGTCCTCTCCCAGACCAAGGTCCTGAAGTACTCCCCCAATGTTTTCTTTTACATTGCATAGTTTGAACTTTTAGACTTAAGTCTTTAATCAATTTTGATTTGATTTTTGTATATGGTGAGAGATAAGGTTCTACCTTCATTCTTCTGCTTATGGACATCCAGTTTTCCCAGCACCGTTTATTGAAAAGACTGTCCTTTCCCCACTGTATGCTCTTGGTAATTTTGTTGAAGATAAGTTCGCTATACATGTGTGGATTTATTTCTGTGTTCTCTATTCTGTTCCATTGGTCTATGTGTCTGCCTTTATGCCAGTACCATGCTGTTTTGGTTACTACAGCTCTGTAGTATGATTTGAAGTCAGGTAATGTGATTCCTCCAGTTTTGTTCTTTTTGCTCAGGATGGCTTTGGCTATTCTGAGTCTTTTGTGCTTCTATTTAAATTTTAGGATTATTTTTTCTTTTTCTGTGAAGAACATGATTGGTATTTTAATGGTGATTGCATTGAATTTGTAGATTGCATTGGGTAGTATGGACATTTTAACAATTTGATTCTTCTAATCAATGAGCATGGAATATCTTTTCATATTTCTGTATCCTCTTCCATTTCTTTTGTCAGCATTTTGTAGTTTTCTTTATAGAGACCTTTGACTTTTTTGGTTAAGTTTATTCCTAGTTATGTTATTTTATTTGTAGCTATTGTAAATGGGATTACATTCTTGGTTTCTTTTTCAGATTATTTCCTGTGGCATATAGAAATGCTACTGGTTTTTGTATGTTGATTTTGTATCCTGCCACATGACTGAATTTATCAGTTCTGATAGACTTTTTGTGGAGTCTTTAGGTTTTTCTAGATATAAGATCATATTGTCTGCAAACAAGAATAATTTGACTTTTTCTTTTCCAATTTGGATGGCCATTATTTCTTTCTCTTGTCTGAATTCTCCAGCTAGAACTTCCAGTATTGTGTTGAATAACAGTGGTAAAAGTGGGCATCCTTGTTTTGGTCCAGATCTTAGAGGAAAGGCTTTCAGTTTGTTTTTTTTTTTTTTTTTTCTATTCAGTATAATACTAGCTGTGGGTCTGATATATATGGCTTTTATCATGTTCAGGTAAGTTCTGCCTATACCATATTTTGAGAGATTTTATAACGAAGGGATGTTGAATGTTACCTAATGCTTTTCAGCATCAATTGAAATGATCATTTAGATTTTGTCCTTCACTCTATTGACATGATTTATCACATTGATTGATTTGCATATGTTAAAATATCCTTGCATCACTGTGATGAATTCCACTCAATGATGATGAATAATCTTTTTAATGTGTTGTTGGATTCAGTTTGCTAGTATTTTGTTGAGGATTTTTGCATCTGTGTTCATCAGAGATATTGGCCTATAGTTTACTTTTTTGTGATATCTTTCACAGCTTTTGGTATCAGGATGATACAGGACTTGTAGAATGAGTTTAGGAATGTTCCCTCCTCCTTGATTTTTTGGAATACTTTAAGCAGGATTGGTATTAGCTATTCTTGGAATATTTGCTAGCATTCAGCAGCGAAGCCATTGGTTTCTGGGCTTTTCTTTTATGGGAGACTTTTTATTACTGCTTCTATCTCATTACTTGTTATTGCTTTATTCAGGTTTTGGATTTCATCCTGATTCAATCTTGGTAGGCTGTATATGTCTAGGGATTTATCCATTTCTTCTAGGTTTTCCAATTTATTGGAATATAGTTGCTCATACTAGTCTCTAATGATTCTTTGGATTTCTGTAATATCAGTTTGGTGTCTTCTTTTTTATCTCCGATTTTATTTATTTGAGACTTTTCTCTTTTTTCTCAGTAAATCTGGCTAAAGATGTGTCAGTTTTATCTTTTAAAAAAAACAACTTTTGTTTCATTGACCTTTTGTAGTTTTGGTTTCAATTTTATTTATTTCTTCTCTGACCTTTATTAGCTCCTTTCTACTATTAATTTTGAGTTTGGTTTGCTCTTATTTTTATAGTTCTTTGAAAATCATCATTAGGTTGTTTATTTGAAGCTTTTCTCCTTTTTTGATATAGGCCCTTATGCTATAAACTTTCCTGCTTTTTCTGTATCCCATATGTTTTGATATATTATCTTTTCATTTCATTTGTTTTGAGAAATTTTTTAATTTGCTTCTTAATCTCTTCATTGGCCCACTTTTCATTCAGGAGCATGTAGTTTAATTTCCATGTGTTTGCATAGTTTTCAGCATTCCTCTTGTTATTGAATTCTAGTTTTATTTAATTGTGGTCAGAGAAAATACTTGATATCATTTCAATTTTTTTGAATTTTCTAAGACTTGTTTTGTGGCCTAACGTATAGTTAATCCTTGAGAATGATCCATGAGCTGAGGAGAAGAAAATGTATTGTATAGCTGTCGGATGAAATATTCTGTAAATGTCTACTAGGTCTATTCGCATTAAGTCCAAATGTTTCTTTATTGATTTTCTATCTGGATCATCTCTCCAATGTTGAAAGTGGAATGTTAAAGTTTCCAGTGATTGTTGTATTGGGATCTGTCTCTCTCTTTAGCTCTGATAATATTTGCTTCATATATCTGGGTACTCTAGTATGGGGTACATATATACTATACTTAAAATTGTTATACCCCTTGCTGAATTGATCCCTTTATCATTATATAATGACCTTCTTTGTCTTTTTATACTGTTTTTGTCTTGAAATCTATTTTATCTGATAGAAGAACAGCTACTCCTGATTTTTCCTTTCTATTTGTGTGAAATATCTTTTTCATCCCCTGCCTACTCTCTTATATGTTAAAGAAGAATTAAGTAGGAAATATACAATATCAAAATTAGAAAGTACCCAATTTACAATTAATGAATACATGAAAAAGGTATTAAATACTTAGTAAATGCACGTTTTTATCACGGTTATTGATGGAACAATGAGGGAAATTTTCTCTAGGCCTGAGACTATGTATGTGCACTTGCCCACCACATAACCTCAGTCCTGGAAAGTGGAAGAGGAGAAGTAGTCTGGAAACTAGAGTGATGGATTTTCACAAAATTGATTAGAATCAGCACTAAAAACAGACCTGAGGCCGGGCGCGGTGGCTCACGCCTGTAATCCTAGCACTCTGGGAGGCCGAGGCGGGCGGATCGTTCTGAGCTCAGGAGTTCGAGACCAGCCTGAGCAAGAGCGAGACCCCGTCTCTACCAAAAAAATAGAAAGAAATTAATTGGACAGCAAAAAACATATATAGAAAAAATTAGCCAGGCATGGTGGCCCATGCCTGTAGTCCCAGCTACTTGGGAGGCTGAGACAGTAGGATTGCTCGAGCCCAGGAGTTTGAGGTTGCTGTGAGCTAGGCTGATGCCACGGCACTCGCCCCAGGCAAGAGAGTGAAACTCTGTCTCAAAAAAAAAGAAAAATTAAAAAAAAAAAAAAAAAAAACAGACCTGAACTTGTGACTATCTAGATCAAATAAGAGACTTGGTGTTCAACAATCAGCCATGCCACATTCCATGTTAACCAACAAATTCTGAACTAAAAAGCCAATCACTTGTATTTGTGAAAAGTGGTGGCTTTAGCCCTCATAAGCCGCACCCTTAGCTTTGGCCTGAGAAATTCTTCACCAGTTGTTTCCCTTGTATATACCTCCATTCAAGTAAATCTCCAAATCTTCACACTGATTTTGAGTTGATCTTTACCGTAATCATTCTGCCTAAAAGTCTTCATTTTTCTTTCCTCAGTAACAAGCTCTGATCAGAGAACTTCTTCAGTATGGTTGTCAATTTTATAGAAGCTGTGAAATATTTTAAACAATCTTTAGACTTCTGTTCACATTTCCTTTGCTAACCCATGCGGATCCACTAATATTTGATTTTTATGACCATTAATTGCTGCAATATCACTTCCTTTGATTTTCACTAAAACCATTTACGTTCCTCAGTCTGGAAGAAAACAATAGGTTTGGGGTTATATTTGTTGCTGTTTAATTTATTTCATAGCAGTTTTTATTGGATCAAATTAGATATTATATATGATAGTATTTGGAGAACTATAAAAGGATGATGCAAATGTGCTACATTATTGTCATTTCAGTTAGGTGTGAGAATTCTACTATCAAATATGAAGAAATGAGAGAAAAAGTGAGTGAGTGATTACTATGCTTGAATGCTATGGTTTTATTGTGAGTACTTTGGCTCTTTGACAATTGTGGCACTTGTTTTTATGGGTTTTTGCCAATATGACCATAGCCACACCTCTAAGTGGAATTTCTGTACTCAAACTATGAGATGTCTATTGTCCTTTCCCTAACCCACAATTATATAGCAGATGGTGAGAATGACTGAAAATAAATTTGTTGGATCAATTTTAAAAAGACAAAAACAGTCAACCAGACTGTTGACTACCTTGGCACTGAGCCTTGTGGATGTTTGGGAGGAATTGTCACTGCGTGAATATGAAAATAATTGAAATTGAACTATGCAAGGGTGGAGAGGATATTTTGAATCACTAAATGGCTTTTCCAAGCCTCTATTAACATCTTAATAGTGCCACCTGACTTCATTAGAGTAGAAGGGCTTTAACAATCCAATTTTTCTTACTTTCTTGATAGGATTTTTTTTCACAGATTGAGCAATGACTAATGCATAAATCAACAATTTTCAGAGCTCTAAAGAACCTTAGAGGTCATTTTATCCTGCTCTTTGTAGAAGACAAAATGAGGCTAAGTAAGATTAAAGATACAAGGTGACTTTTTCACCTCACACAGAACCTTCCGTTACAAAGCTCTTTCTAAATTTCTCCTCTTTGCCTAAGTTGAAGAATTTTTATCAGCAAATATTGTCATTGTTATTAGCAATACATGGCTAGAATTTAATTTTCAACATTTACTTCTGGACTTTATTTACCTTAATTAAATAATGTAAATAAAATAATAAGATAAAGATAATTAAGAAATTCACACAATATAGGCAGCTGTTGGCTCATTTTATTAGAAATTACCTGCAAATTTTTCCAGGTAACTCCAAGGTGATTATCAAGGTTTCTAGATAAAGAACAATATTTAGGACCTTGGAAAGAAAGCAGAACCCTTAGTTCTTGAATGAATAAGCCATGGGAATTTTGGGGAATCTTTCTTTCCATGTCCAAGAACCTTAGGGGCATAGGTATCAGAAAGACCTAGAAAGCATTCCTATTTGATCCCTAAAGCCCAAAGCCATAAATGGAGAGCTTAGTTTCTTTCCACTTTTATTAAAGTCAGGAAGGTACAGGGATTCAACAGTGGGCATTTAATAGTTATCAGTCCTTATAGATGCTAATCTGTGAAAAAAAGAAACAAATCCCACATATTTCCTATATTATTAATAGTTCCCCATGGCTGTGATAATAAACCATAAACATAATGGCTTAAAACAATACAAACTTATTATCTTACAGGTCTAGAGATCAGAAGTCCAAACTCAGCTTCACTGGCTTAAAGTTAAGATGTTTCAGCACAGCTGGTTCTGTCCAGAGGCTCTAGAGGAGGATCTGTTTTTTTGTCTTTTCCCATTTCTAAAGCCCGCCTACATTCCTAAGCTCATGGCACCTTCCTCTATCTTTAAAGCCAGTAGTGAAGTATCTTCTCTCTTCCCTGGCCTCTGTTCCCGTCCTTATACCTTTTCTCTCTAACTCTGATCCTCTTCTCTCTTTCTTCCAAGGACCCTTGTGGTTACACTGGACACATCCAGATAATCCAGAACGATCTCTCCATGTCAAGATCCTTAACTTAATTACAACTCTAAAGTCCCAACAGTAACATACCCGCAGATCCCAGAGATCAGGAAATGGACGCCTTTGCAGATCACTATTCAGCCTACTGCACTTTTCTAGATCCCTGTAAAATCAAGGTCTCAATGTTGGAAAAACAGGAGTTATATTTCATACAAGAATGTGGGGATCTTGACTATGAAACTATTCTGTCCTTTCTACTTCCTCCAGCCAAAACAATTAAATGAGGAAAGAATATCTAGGGACTTGTGTTTCAGAGGGCAAAGTGGAATCTGGAAGAATGATGGGTTAGAACCTTCAAAAAGTGGGAAGAGCAGAAACAATAACCAGAAAGGGGAATTCAAGTTGAGAAGGAGAAGTCAAAGAGTTTTTCAAACCAAAGGGAATTGGTTGTGGCCTAAATAATTAATAGAGGTTTATGATAAAGGTGCTTCAACACTGAGCTCAAACTTCAGCTCAGATATGCAGAGAAATTGTACATTCTTCATTTTGTTTAAAATTGTTGTATAATATTATATAATTAAAGCTTAGGCCACACTTACATTCCCTATATGAAATGTTCAGTTTCTCATAGACTCCTCTCACCTCTGATTCCCTCCTCAAATGATATATAGAAGTATGGGGTTAGTATCCACAATATTCTTCTAAAGTTTGGGGCAAGGATTTTCCTGCCCTTGTGCTAGCCTTTGGGAACATGATGGCTGGCATGCTCTTATGTCTGTGGGGATCATCTTTGTTGGCAATCTCGGGTTATGTTGGCAGGTGGGAGGAATAGCTCTGCTGGCTTGGTCATGGCCTCAGAGTGCTCCCTAACACATGCTGACCTACCTCCTCCTAGCCAGAGGCCCCTCTGTAGCCTGCACCATCCTCCATTCAGCCTTTTAGCCAGATATCCCAGCCCACCCTGTCTTCTGCTGCATGGTTACTTTACCTGCCACCATGATAGGCCTACTAGGGCTTAACTCAGCATCCATGCTACACAGGAACTGAAGACAGCATGTGAAAATCCAAGCTCTCCTTCTGGAAAAGTAATCTGTCGTGTTGTGAACAGCCCTGTGGAAAAGTCCATATGGCGAGAAAAGGAGCTGAGGACTTGAGGCCTGCCATCAATTATACAAGTGAGCTTAGGAGGGGATTCTCATCCAATCAAGCCTTGAGATCGCTATAGCCTCAGCTGATACTTTGACTTCAGCCTTGAGACAGACTCTGGGTCAGAAGCATCCAACTAAGCCACACATGGATTCCTGGCCCACAGAAACTGTGAGATAACAAATGTTTAGTTTTAGAAAAACTTGACCTGTCAAATTGAAGGGCCCATCCAATGCAAGCCAACCAATACAGTCTGGAACATGAACGAGTCATTAGAATAGAGCAAGAAAAGAAGTTATAAAACAAGAGAAACCAAAGTTCTGATATTTCTTTATGACTACCCAACCCACCTTTCTGGTAGAGGGGAAAAGAATAGATATTAAAAACAGGAAGCCCTGTCTACATGAATGGAGAAAAAAAGGGAAAAAAGAAAAAGAAAGTAACAGAAATTTAATGTTTAATATATCTGTACATTATGCAAGTGCTGGCAATGGCAGACTTGTCATTGTGTTTGAAGTCCTGTTTACTCGCAAGAGGACTCAGAAAAAAAGGAGATCTGTTATATCAAAATTTCTTTACAAATTTTTCAAAAGAAAAATATTTCTACATTTAGGCTAGCCACATAATATTAAGTTTGATTCTTAGGTAGTTATAAAAGAAGACAAAATCTATTGCAATTTTTTTACATAGGTTTCTATTTTTCAATGATTAAAACTGTGTTCTCCTACAAGTACTACACCAGGGAGGCCCGGTCATTTAATAAAGGCTACAACCAAATCTGTACCAAATTTGAGACTGTAATGTTCTGGTGAAAAACTCTACCTTATTCCTAATTAATAGTACCAGAACAGTTTAATCTACCTTAGAAGTGAGTTTCCTGTTAATTATGTTTAATATGTATTCTCTTTTCCTTGAAAACTAATCTAAGTTCTAACTATTTAATCTCTGACATTAGGGAATAAGAAAGAAAATTAAAATTCTTTAATATAGGAAAAACTGAGTAAGAAAAAGAGTAAGAAATTAAATCAGAAAGGTTATGATTCCAGTAAAAATTGAAATCAGGTATTCCTAAAACATCAAGAAAGCAATTCAGTATTTTGGAGAAAGATTCAAAAGCTAAAATCTGGTTATCAAGAAGGAAATGGCTCTATGAGCAATTTAGTAATGTCCATCCAAATTTGAAATGCACAAGTCCATTGAAGTGGCAATTTGACTTCTAGAAATTAATACTAAAGAAGTATACAAAAGATACAAATTTATATGTAGAGTGATATATCCATTGCAATATTAGTTGTACCAGCCAAACATTGAAAATAGCCAAATGCTCATCAACATGGCATATAGATGTTTGTCATCTATACATTGAAAAATACTAAAAACTCTCACTCATTAAAAAGAATGAGATTGATCTATGTGTGTTGACATGGAAGGGTGTCTATGGTATTAACAAGAAAAAAGTAAGCTGCAGAGCACTGTATTTGTATGACCACCTTGAAATATTCTTCCTCACATATCTACATGGTTTGCTTCCTCACCCCCCTCCAGTCTAGACACAGAAAGGTCTTCCCCAACCACCCATATGAAATATAACACTCACACACGACTACCACCACCACTGTGTCTTTCTATGCACTAAATTGCTCCAATTTTCTTTCATCACCTGGTATATTATGCTTATTTTTTTCATTATCTGCCTTCTCCCTGAATAATATAAGCTTCGTGAAAGAAAGGACTTGGTCTGTATTCCTAAAACAGAGACTAGTGCATAATAGGAAACCAATTACTATTCGTTGAAGAAATAAATGAATTAATGAATCTCTATTAACAAATAAGAGAAGGTACTACAGAGTTAAATGGTTTACCTGAATTCATGCAGCTAGTGAGACCTGATGCCACTATTATTCCACCTCCGAGTCTGTGCTGTTAGTTGATACAGTATCCCCAAACATCCCCTCGCTCTCTCTCTTTCTTATTTTTTCTCTTCTCTCCTGTTTCCTCTCCTCTCTCTCATAAAAGCATGGCACTAAGTATTTGGTTGTTCATGGCATATTACCATCATCAGACTTTGTAAGATTCTATTCCTATTTATTTTTCCCTTCACTCAGAGCACCCATTGTAGGATGTTGAATCATATCGTTAGTTATGTATGTCTCTTGAAAGCTATGTAGTTCTCTTGAGTATACGGAGGGAGAGGGGATTGGGTTTTTTTGTTTGTTTTTGAAACAGAGTCTTACTCTGTTGCCCAGGCTGGAGTGCGGTGACATCATCACCGCTGTCACAGCTCACTACAACCTCGAACTCTTGGTCTCACGGGATCCTCCCGCCTCAGCCTCCCAAGTAGCTGGGACCACTGGCATGCACGACCATGCCAGGATAATTTATTTTTTTATTTTTTGTAGTGATAGAGTCTCACCGTGTTGCTGAGGCTGGTCTCAAACTCCAGGCCTCAAGTGATCCTTCCACCTCGGCCTCTCAAAGTGCTAGAATTACAGGTGTGAGCCACTGTGCCCAGCAACATACATGTTTTTAACAGTTTTTTGTTATCTCATTTTGTTTTGTAGCTTTTTCACTCATGTTTAGTCCACGTTTTTAAGACCCATTGCCTGTTCTGAGAAGGCTTGCATATGCTTGTGAAATGTTGCTGGGTAGTTTGTATACTTCATTCTTGCAGGGCCTCTCCCAAAAAAGGGATACTAGAAGCGTTCATTCTCTCTACCAGTCTCATCCTCACTTATCCACTACCAGGAACTCTTTTCTTTTGCTTACTGG
Source organism: Indri indri (assembly GCA_004363605.1). Lineage (NCBI taxonomy): Eukaryota > Metazoa > Chordata > Mammalia > Primates > Indriidae > Indri > Indri indri. The sequence goes on along the minus strand of RJWJ010016810.1, from coordinate 5,968 downwards.
GATCAAAATAACTTATGAGCATTTTTCTTTGAGCACATTTTTCCAATTTCCATTCTCTGAATTTGGATCATAGCAGTCCACATCCTATAATGCTTCCTAATGCAGTTGGGACTTTACTGGCAGAGTTGAGAAAACTGTGATTGTCTTGGCAACTTTATCCTGTCAGTATAATTCAGCCTCCACTGACAGAGCAATGCTCAAAATAGGACAGAAGTACAGTCTCCACAACCACTTAATCTTTGGCCTCACTACTAAGGCAGCCAACGAGGGCACCAATTAGCTGGTAGATCTGAAAGTGGATTTAGATAGCTTTTACAAACTGCAAAAGATCAGAGGCAGAAAAGAAAAAGAATGAAGTCAGGAGGATGTCTCAGGGTTATTTCTTTGATAAAAAAAGTAACAGAAGTTCTCTGCTTCAGGCTTTTAACTTTCTAAAACAAAAAAGAAAAAGAAAACTGGAAAGAAAACTAAAAGGGAAATTCCCAATCAGCTACATGTTATTGTTATTTCATAAAACACTTGCAGTCATCTTTAAATGACTAAAACTCATTTAAATTCATTGAGTTTTTATTATCTACTATTTAATCTGTCATTAATAATGATATTGTGGGGCTAGATCTCTAAATCTTTCTTTCTCCTAATACCTTGTAGTTTAGGATATGTAGAGAGTATTAAAGAATCAAAATCATAAACATATTTTACCTGAATCTTTTAATGGAATCATTATTATCATATAATAAGGTTATGAGTCTTGTTCTTTCACTGTTTTATTTATAATTGATTGGAATACCTGTTTTCTTGTTTTTCATTTGTCAAATATATTTTCTTATTATTCTACAACAACCTCTCCTTGATAGAGGTATTAACCATAATTGTGAAATGATGAAAATATATCCTGAAACTGAGCAGGCTATAACTATTGACATTTTATCCAATTTGACCCCTGGCTTTTATTTTGAAATAGGGATATTGAAGGTATATCTGGAAAAATGTTTTCTCATCCTAACTCTGCTACTTCCCAGCTGTGTGTCCTTGGGCAAGTCATCTACTATCATCAGCCTCAATTTGTTCATCTGCCATAAACTGTACTGAAATGTTATTTCATACCTAGGTTGACTGTGCAACAGAAGTAAATCTCTTTTATCAATGCTATAAAAAACAAACAAACAAAACAGCAGTGATGAAGTGTGTAGAAAAATTGCAATTTTTTCACATTAGGATTTGAATAAGCCATGTTAACAAAAAATAGAATATAAATAAAATATATAGAAAGGTAAATGAAGATAATGTATAAAAGCAATTATGAAATAATGATGCTAATAAAATATGGCAGAATACAATATTTTGCAAACACTTTTTGTATTACTATAACACCTAGGTAATGTGGTGTCTGTAGAGATAATGTGAGAGTATCATTTTTCTTTATGTGCTGCAGTTTTATCTCTACAATTTTCTGAATTGACCATATGTGCTTAAATTTTAATCTTGAGGTAATAGATATGCAGTAATAATACTACAAATTGGAAGTAATTAGACGTCATGTTTTTCGTAACCACCTTATACAAAGACCAGACAGTTTTGTATAACAAAGAGCATGTATAAATACATGATTTCTTTTATTTAGAAAATACCATCACAGCTAAAACACTGCAAAAGCCTGTACAAGGGATGTATGTCTTTTGCTGGAAATCCACTACAATAATGATGAAGCAAAGGAAAGATCCTGTAAGAAAAAATTAGGAGTATTTTTTGCATCTAATACGTCATTAGAATGCATTGCTCTACTTATTATTTTTATAAAGCAATCTCCCTCCCTTTCAGCCATCTAAGACATGGAGAACCCCAAGCACAAGTTAGTGAGATGCTGCCCCTCATTAAGCATTTGTTTCCCACAGCTGTCTATTCTGAATAAAGGGGAAGAAGCTGAGAAAGAAGAGAACTGTGACAGCACATAACCCATGACACATTTTTGTTATTATAATTTATTGTGCATGTCCAGCCTCCATTTCCCCCAAAAAATCTTTTTGATTGCTTTTCTTATACTGCCTAAGGTAAAATTCATCACACCTTCTTCTTCAAAATTTCATAAATCTCAAAAGAACACCAAGCCGCCCTTCAGTCTTTGAGTATTTTTAACCCCAGTTCCTAATATAACCACCTGAGTCTGAAATCAAAGAGCCTCTAAGTGGTAAAATTACCCTCTGAAAACCTCAGACACATTGGCTGTCAGAGCATTGCAATGCTTTTGTTCTCCCAAGTTTTCAAACCACCGCATACCTTTCTCAATGCTTCAACAAAAATATTTAAGACCATCTAACATGAACTCTCTCAACTTCACTGTTTACCTTCACTTCTCTCCTCAAATACAAAATTATCTTTTCCCTTGAATGGATATCTTCTCAACTTGTATATCCCATTGCTTCCTGCTCCAGCAACAATCCCCTTGTATCCCAAATGCCTCCTTTTCCCAATGTCTCATTCCAAGGAGACTACAAATACTCGTGATGAGATAATTCATTGATCTCTGTTTACCCTTCCGGTGGTCCCCATTTCATTTGTAATTCTTTGCTTTATATGTTCCTGTCCTTGGAGGGCAAAAATCAGAAGCTCTTTGAAGTTAAAGGCTCCTCCTGTCTAAAATGCTTATACAGGGTGTCCCCAAAATCACAATGCATAGGGAAAATGGAAAATTGTGGCTAAATGTATAATACTTTTATTTACAAAATATTCATTACAAAATTTTTCCTTGTATTTGTAATGAATATTTTGTAAATAAAGGTACATTTAGCTACAATTTCCCATTATCCCTATGTATGGCGATTTTGGGGGACACCTTGTATTATGTTATGTTACCCAATGAAGGAAAGAACAGGAAGGGTATGTTTCAGGGTGGCACATGTGAACAGAACTCATCAAGGCAGGATGGTGATCAGCAGGTCTCAAGGATCAGAGAACCGGAGACCCAAGCCCTGGCCTCCATTCTCTGGAAGAATCCTGAGGGACAGAGCAGCAGGACCTCAAGGAGAATGGCTAGACCATTTAGGGATACTGATGCTAGGAATGAGAATTTCCAACATCGGAAAAACATCATGTGCCCCACTTAGGAATCTTTGCTCAACCCTCAAGTGTAGGGTAGGAAGTCATACAATCACACGTTGAATTCCTCATCAGTCAGGTAAAATGGGTCCTTAGATTCAGATTAAATTAAAGAAAAGAATAAACACACATTTTCCTGTGCATCTGTGGCTTCAATTTCATATGTATTGAAATCTTCTCACATTAAAAAATAATCTTCTAATATGGAAATACCTCAAAGAGCTACAAGTAGAATTACCATTTGATCCAGCAATCCCATTACTGGGCATCTACTCGAAGGGAAAAAAAACATTCTATAAAAAAGACATCTGCACTCGAATGCTTATAGCAGCACAATTCACTATTGCAAAGATGTGGAAACAACCCAAGTGCCCATCAATACATGAGTGGATTAATAAAAAGTTGTATATGTATACCATGGAGTACTACTCAGCCACAAAAAACAATGGGGATTTAGCACCTCCTGTATTAGCCTGGATAGAGCTGGAGCCCATTCTACTAAGTGAAGTAGCACAAGAATGGAAAAACAAGCACCACATGTATTCACCACCAAATTGGTATTAACTGACTTAACTGATCAACACTTAAGTGCACACATAGCAATAATATTCATCGGATGTCGGGCAGATGGGAGCGGGGAGGAGGGGATGGGTATATTCACACCTAATGGGTGTGGTGAACACTGTCTGCGGGGATGGGCACACTTGAAGCTCCGACTTGGGTGGGGCTAAGGCAATATATGTAACCTAAACATTCGTACCCCCATAATATGCTGAAATAAAAAAAATAATAATACTCTTCTCTTACCCCATCTACTTCTCAGTCTTCTGTCCCATTGCTTTTATTTCCTTCCACATCAGTCTCTCAAAGGAGAATTTATACCGTCTATGTTTCCACATACCCCCAACAATTTGTTTCTCATCTCTTCCACAATCCAGTTTCACTTCAATTTCATGACGAAGAAGTTTTGTGCAATGATCTTCACTAATGTTGCAATTGCCAAACTTAATCGCTCTTTTCCTGCTGTATTAATGGATCTTCTGTAGCACTGACTCCCTCTTGTTCCTAGAACTTCTCTCCACGACTCTCAATTCTCTTCTTTCTCTCCCTGCCGCTGAACTGTTGCTACTCCCTAGGATATTTGATCCTTCTCATATGTGCACTCATTTCATATCGGATCTCATTGAATTCCTTGATTACTTCAAATATTAATTAAATATTGATTATATTTATGTATGCGAATGTGTGTGTATATGTACATTTATATATTTATATATAATCTTCTTATAGCTTCTCTTTCAGCATCAAATCCCATATTAATGCATTACTGCCAAGAAGCTATCTCCAATTTGATATCCTTCTGTCTCGTCAAAACTTGCATGCTCCAAATTGAACACATTTTTCACTTTTTGGAACTGCTCTCTCTTCTCTTTCTTCATTCCCACACAGTTGATTGGAAAGGATCATCTTATAGAGTCACGTCAAGGGTAACGTACAAGGCAAATGAAGACCAGAACGAGTCACTAAGGCCAGCTTACTACAGGTCATGCAGAGGACTACCTCCTGATTTTCTATTTTGCACCTCCGCAATCAGTGAGAAGCAGTAAGAACCTCCATTCTTTCTCTTTCTTCAATTGCCAGAGACGTGTCAATGCCGTGGGTGACCTCTGAAGCCACTTGCTGATGGTTGCAGTTATAGATGGCAGGGATACTGTCAATTTAGGTTTCTGAATAATTGCTTGGAGACCCTCCCTTACCACATTTTTATTGTGTTCAGCTACTGAAATTTCCGGATTATCTATTACAGAATTACTGTCACCATAACAAATATAAGTAATAGAAAACAGAAGCTTAGCACAATGAAATAACCTCCAATATCACACAGCTAGTCGTATCAGAACCTGAATTTGTAAACAGGTTCCACTGATTTCAAAAGCCGTGTTTTTCTGCTCAACTGTGGCTTCATCAGGCTCATCAATTTACATAATAGTTTTTCACATCGACACCTACTTATCTTTTATCCAAGTATAAGTTTCTCCTTTAATCAGGAAAACATATTATCTCTCCTCCCATTTTATGATGTTATGGTACCTATTTAAAGCAAGCAAGGAAACAAAATATCCAGAACAATTAAAACAATTGATATTAAAGGAACATGAACAAAGAAACATACTAACCACCTACTTAAGGTTACTTCTCAAATACGGAAGACCTATATCAAAATTATTGAGGATGCCTGTTAAAAACCTAGATTTCCTGAGCCTCATCTCAAATCCACTGCTTCAGAATCTGTTTTATTTTTTTAAGTACACATCATAGGTTATTCTAATGTATACCAAGGTATAAGAACCATACTTCTAAGTATTCTAAATTCCATCCCCTTGTCTAAAGAGCACATGCCTCATTGAACCTCAAAAATCTGGGCATCCACAGAAATTTTTCTTTCTAATCCCTTCACAAAATTTGAAAGTCAAGTAGGTCCTAACGTAATAAATTATAAAAAAAAAATGATTTTTGTACTATATCCTGAAGCAACACATTTTCTGTTACCTCATTTACTTTCTTGTTAACCATTATGTGATCATTAATAACATATGAAGTAAAAATATCACTATGCAAAAACTTGCTTCAAATGAAATTATGAAGAATGTTTTCTTCTGTAATCCAATTATTCATTTTGCAAAATATTTTTAAATGAAAAAGATTTGGTATAACTGAGTTTTGATTTTTTGTGTTCTCTATTTTTTACTATGAAGGTAATCTAGCTAAAATACAACATAAGCAAGCATATAAACATAACTGTAAGATTTTTTTGGCACTACTTATATAATGAATTTGACAGCCCAGGGTGTTCACTTGCAATGTGTGAGCT
>RJWJ010016809.1:0-33948 GCA_004363605.1 Indri indri | reverse complement strand
CAACAAAATAGAAGCCATAAAATCTTTGATTTAATGAAAACTTCCTTACCAAATAGGTCCTCCAACTCTGCTGAAGGCGTATAGGTAATTTATCTACCTCAGTAGGCAATGACCTTTTGTGAGTCAGGAGTCATTCCTCACTCCTAATGAGATGGATCCAGATGCCATCCCACCCTGGGCCTGGCCCCCTCCTCCCTCCGTCCAACAGAGGCTGCCGGGCTCCCAGCCCTGCCTCCCAACTTCCGTGCAGTGGCTGTAATTAGTCCCTGCACAGTGCACCTGCTGGGGAGGCGATCCCCCTCCGCGCAGTGCTCCCTGGTCCCTGTGCTAAGGTGACTGAACATTCAATGTTCTTCTCTAAATGGCCCCGAGCAAAAAGGGGTGAGGAGTGCTGGAGGCCAAGGTAAGTCTCAGCAATGTCTGGGAAGTAGAAATACTTGCTGGCACTTCCATAGAGGCCTCTCTGCCTCCTCTTCCCAAACCACAGTTATGGAGAAATTAACCAGGTGCTTGGACTACCATCTCGGTGGGGTCAGTGTTTTAGCAGCACAGACAGCACGTATGGGAGCCACGCTGCAGTCCCGTGGTCTCCGGGCAGTTTTGACTGAGGAGACTTTAGGGCGCATATTTATTTGTAAACTGTATACATGTATTACTGACTATATAGTATATACATGTATTGCTATTTATAATGTCTATAATTAGTAATAATATATATGGGTCACTAATTCTATATATGGATTACTATACACATATATGTATTGCTGTCCTGTACCAATATATTAAGCGTCTTAATAAATACATACAAAAATAGAACTTTGAGAAGCATGAGATAAACAATAACGATGAGTGTAAGCTTTAACATTTCCCCATTTGCTTCTGGATCTTCTTGTAAATCTCTCTGCTTTCTCCACTCACCGCACCCCACCCCGCTGCGCTTTCTGTTCCTGAGAGTGGCCACTGCTGGGAGAGTGAAAATAGCTCTGGAATTCCTTCCGAAATGTTGGATGAATGTATCTTGCAAGTAGGCGTGCAGTGGTGGAAGATTCGGAAGCACAGGTGTGGGCGGCGCAGCCGGTGACTCCGCACCGCCCAGGGGCACTTGCGCCGGGGAGGACTTGTCCTTTCTCACTGGAAGGTCAGACAGAAGTTAGAGGTGTTCTTTCGTTGCTGCCTCCCCCAGAGGAACATCCCACCTGGATGTAAAAGACGTGAACCTTGCGAATGTAGAAGTGGGTAGAGCGTGTGGATGGGGATGGAGAAGCGTCAGGCTGAACGTCTCCACGCCTGATTTTGATGGCTTCTTGCGGGCACGTCTGGATAGTTGAAGAAATAGTGGGAAATAACTGGAAACCAAACTGCGTAATAAATACAAACTTCGAAACGTTTATTCAAGTGCTTTTTAATTAATATGCACATTCATATAACTAATTAAATGAGGCTACCTTTAAATTATTTTGAATTCACGAGGTTGAATGAATAGATACAACACACTCATCTTACAAATGAAATTACATTTTTTTTTTTTTTTGTGGCGGGCAGGGGAAAAAGACCTAATTCCTTCAAATAGTGTATTTCTTCATAGGACCTAGACATTCCTATTTAAGTTCAAATTAAAAAGAGAGTCACAGGCAGAGATAGTGTGGTTTTTTGAAAACAATTTATCCAAAACAGAGGACTAGGATTCCTTGATGACTTTCTGCATTTGAAATAGGTAAGGTACCAAGAATACCAAACACTTGAATCTACATTTTAGGGAAATAATTTAAAAAATAAAATAAGATAGAAAAACCCTGACCAATACGGTTTCTTTCTAGGTCAATGATTCTGCTTTATTCACATGTCTGGGCGAGGCTGGTGACTGTGACCTGCCAAGGGAAGCCACTGGATTTGACACATTTCAGTGTCAGCTGTGGGATTTTGCCTTAAATCTGTCAGGATAGCCCTATGGCCACTTCTGCAAAAACCCCTGGGGACAAAATTTATTGTTATACCTCAATAGCTTTTTGTTCACCTCCAAAATAGGGGTCCTGGGTCATGCTAACAATTGTGGAGACACAAAATGCTCTCTCTAGATTTTATTAAAACAGATCTCTTAATAATTAATCAAATGTGAAAATTATTTTCCATCACTCTGACACTAAGGCTAAAGCATTGCGGTTTTTTTCTTTCTTTCTTTTCTTCTCAGCCTGTTTCTTTTCCTTTTAAATTGCCCTCTGTGGATTCCCTCAGCTACAAAGCAAGTGAGTAGAGAAAGCCCGATTTACGACTTGGCTTTTTAAACCATAATTACCCCCCTGGGCTTCTACTGGAGAAGGGTTAGGGGGTTTTGTAGGTTGTCAGATAAACACCTGAGAAAATCTGTTTTCAGGTCCCCCAAATCCATAGAGGGGCCATGATACCACAGATAGGAACAGTTCCACGGAAGCCCACTGGTGCTGTGCCACGGCACGGCGCCTCCCACAGGAGATGGCGCCACTGGAGTACAAAGACAGGGCTCCTTCTCTCAGAGTTTCTGTGTCTTGAGGAGAAAACGGCTTAGTAAGAATGACTTTGCTCACCTCCAGCGGGGGAAAGAAGGGAACATTGCAGAGCTGAGGTATCAGCCCTGAGTTCCAGCTCCAGGCGGTAGAGTTGGCACTATTTTCAGCCTCCAGCAAGACCCCGTTAGAAGATGGGTAGCGTCTTAGGGAGTCCAGGCCCAAGTCTCTGACAGATTAATACCAGATAAGGGACACTGCTAGGGAAATGCACAGCAAGCAGTTCCTCTGACCTTTCCTTACTAAAAGGTTGGAAAGAAATTAGAGGTGGTCTTTCATAGCTGCCTTCCTCAAGGAACAGTCCATCTGAATGTGTAAGATGTGAGCGTTGCAAAGGTAGAACTAGATAGCCCGGAGGGGCGGGTGGAGTTGGCTCCTATCGGGCGAGGGGCGTCTGAGGAGTGTGCGGGGAGGAGCACGCATGGGTAAGGGCACAGCTGAAGCTGCCGAATGAGGTGACGCAAAAGCCAAGTGGGCATCGGGAGCGGTTTGGAAACGCACGGAAGAGCAATGCCTGCTGGCAGCAGCATCAATATTCTCCCTCTGAGCACTAATTGCATTATTAAGCAAACAGACCAACACAGGGTCTGAGGGACGGAAACATGTATTTAGGATCCAGTCACTCTCCACTTGGCTGTAAATAATCACGGGCGAAGCACAGTTCTTTCCAACTAAAGTGTGCTATTGGGTCCTTTCCTTAACTTCTCTTTAATTTCCTAAGCTTGAGAAAGGACGTATTGTTTTCCATGCAAGCCACTCTCGAAGAAGTCACATTCTCTTCATTCAGTGCTTCCCAGCTCTAACAGATATTTCTGAGAGTGGGGACCAGAGTAGCCAACATCTTTTCAGAAATGCAGGATTCGGGAGGTACAGGAGATAGGTTCCAGGAGTGGCAACTTCCATTTTCTTGGCTGTTAGACTGTTACACTTGCTAATTAGACTTTTGCAACACATAAGAACCCAAATCTCCTAAATCTCCTAGCTAAATCCAGTCTGAAGAGGTGGGTGTAAACACAGGATTGGAAGAAACCAGAAACAACATGGAAAGGATTTGTAGGCAATGGGAATAAATCTGTTAAAAAAAAAAAAAAAAAAGTCTAAGAGGAGCTTGCAGAAGGAAATCTGTGGCAGGCTGAGCCAGCCGGGTGAATGGCAGAGAGAATAGAGGCTATTTGAATACTGATGTGGCCCTCACTTTCTTCCATTTCCATTAATGACATGCTCATCAAGGGCAAACAATGGGACCGGCTGCCGGCGCCTGTCACAGTGTGTGGGTGCTGGGATGCCAGGCTGTCATCCCCGGGCTGCATTTAGAGACCTGCACGCTAATAAGAAGTGCTCTGTGCCGTCAATGCAGACAGGTGCTTCCGCGGCTGGGACATGCTCCATTCCCTTCCCCCGAAACCCTCCTCTCCCAGCCCCCCTGACAGACACCATGAAATGCACAAATTAACAGCCCCATCATGTTGGGCTGCTGCTGCCTGCGGTGAAAGCAGAAAATCAAGTTGTCACCCAGGGTGCAGTGATAAAGCCACAGCCTCATTTCTCTGTTGGTGCCCTATAATAGCAAATGCCAGACAGCTGGATGGATGGGAGGCTTTAGATTAAGGCCCTGATGCACTCTGGCCAGAGAATTAGTTGCTGTATCCATGTGGATATTCTGTTCAAAATAAACATCTGGAGAGAGTAAAGTTTCCTAGAGCAGAAATGCCCTTTGCTTCTTCTAGAATTGAAGACAACAGCCAAAAGAGAGTGGTGTTTACTTTCAAAAACACCGATAAGATTCCAACTCTAAATTTGCTTAGAACTTTATCAAGGACATAGAGCTATGTGAAGGTTAACAAGTTAGCAAAGAGTCTAGTGCCAAAGCCAATCTTGTTGATGTAGAGAACAGCTTCTGGGTCCACAAGGCCTCAAGTTACTTATGCCCCATCCAGCAAGCCCTCCTCTGCCTCCTGGTCCAAAGGATTCTTTCTAGGGTGAATTTTTAGAACCCCTGGAGCAGTCTGCTTCCCTCCCATGCTAGGCCTTTCCAGTCCTCACTCTACATCTGCATGGATTGAAGCTACTTCTCACGAAATAATGGATCCCAACAGCCCTGCCCTCCTGGCACCAGAGCCAGTTGGCTCTAAGCCTCTGGTGACCTGGCCCAGCCTGGGTAACTCTTTCCCTGGCCAAGTGTGCAGAAGGGAAGGAATGGAGGGCCTGAGCCCTTCAGACTCCAAGGAGTTTAATGACATAATGGCCTGAGAACTTCAACATAAAACAGGAAGAGCAACTAACGAAACTTACAACATAAAACCCCCCTCCTGTCATTTTTATAGTAACAGTAAAACACTTTATTGAATTTATGAGCTACATAATGACTATGAAGAATGTAACTTGAATTAGAACCAACTCGGAAGTATAATATCAACTATAAACCCTTCTCTATTACCCCATCCCTTTAGCTTTTTCTGTCCTCTTCTTTTAACCAAGGGACATTGCCTTCCTCAGACTTGCGCCTGAGACAGAGTTCGCAACTTGCTAATAAATCTTGACTCTTCCTCCAAAGCTCCACAGCCGACAAACCTCCCTCCCGGGGTAAGACGCTCTCTGGGGGTGACCATTCCTTTTCAAAGCCTCAGACCCACTAAAATGCATTTTAGAAAAGAAACCAGTTAGTCTTTTCTTTGCATAAAGCCTGTCAAATCGAGAGGATCTCTGGGGATATACATCAGGTATTTCATTATATGTGACTCTATATTGTAATAGCCTTTCCAAAATAGAAACTATTACCCCCTTGGAAGTTTATGAAAATCGTCCTCAGCCAAGGATGCAGCAAGCGAGCAGGGGATGGTGGTCAAGTTTCTAACGACTGGACGTAGGGGAAACGTAGATCACTCAGCTAAGCAGCATGCTAGACTCTGTTTGCTGTTTCCATTTCACTCCTTAAGTCTTTCTGCTCCCCAAGGATTTTTCTGAAGGGGTAATAAAATAAAATGGGTGAAACAAAGCCATAAGCCAGTTAAGTCTGAAAGACATGTCATCTCATCTAAAAGGAAGAAACGGACCATTTCCATGCCTGAGGCTGACAGCAACGCCTGAGCTGGCAATAGTGCTATTCCATTTGATTTATAGAATAATGGGGTGACAAATGATGACAAAAATAAACTTTTACTGCACTGAACTGCTCCTTTATTTATGAAATTTGGCCAAGTAGTGAAATCTTTTATCTGCAAGTTGTAACATGGAGAGGGAACGAGTGATTATGGTGTGGTAATAGTAACCCGGCGATGGAGGCTGAGTCAGTTGGAAATGGATTGAGGTAAAATAACTACCGCACCATGATAAATGTGAACAGCGCTTTGCTGACAGATGATCTAACAGGTGTTCATAACAACTATATAAGAGGATTTATTTATGACCAGCCACAGCCGCAGCACTGTAAATCAACTCCAGCAGCTGCACGCCGTTGAAACCGAGTCCCCGATGGAGGAGCGGTGCAAGCGCCCGAAGAACACAATTCACTCCAGAATCTTAATCATCAAATAACATTTTTTTAGGTAATTACACCACAGCACAGAAATCATAATTACTTTCAATTAGAAAACTGAGCTGTCCATAACTTTGTTTACAAAATATTTTCGTCGAGGCTCTCTGGTTTTGATGAGGCCTGAGCGAAACGAAGACTCGGGGGTCAAGGAAAGGGTGCCCTTGAGTGATGAGCATTTCTGTGCGAAGCCAGCAAGAAGAGGCCTCTCCCACTGGCTCCGTTTGTTAAGGCTCAGAAATCAAACCTTAAGTTGCGAAGATACTTGGTTCCCCAAACTTCTATGGTACCTCCCCTTGTCCGCACGTCTGAGATCCCACTTCACCCTTGGTTGCCGCTCCTAATTTTATACACGGTTTATTGACAAAGTGAAATAAGCATAAAAAAATGAACTCATCAGAAATGGGCTTTAAATTTAGGCAGAGGGGCCTACCTTCATACAATCTTTTTTAACCACCTTGCAGAGGCAGAATTTAACATTTTTCTTTTTGTAGGTCATGGTCTTAAGTCCTTAAGGTTATCCATGGAGATGGTTGACTCTACCATAAAACAAGACTCCTCGGCCGGGCGCGGTGGCTCATGCCTGTAATCCTAGCACTCTGGGAGGCCAAGGTGGGGGGATTGTTCTGAGCTCAGGAGTTGGAGACCAGCCTGAGCAAGAGCAAGACCCTGTCTCTACCAAAAATAGAAAGAAATTAATTGGACAGCTAAAAATATATATAGAAAAAATTAGCCGGGCATGGTGGCACATGCCTGTAGTCCCAGCTACTTGGGAGGCTGAGACAGTAGGATTACTTGAGCCCAGGAGTTTGAGGTTGCTGTGAGCTAGGCTGGCCACGGCACTCACCCCAGGCAAGAGAGTGAGACTCTGTCTCAAAAAAAAAAAAAAAGACTCCTCATTCATCCTATAGCTAACGAAAAGAGAAAAATGTTCTTACATAGGGTGAGAAGATGCTTTTCTAGGAGGGAAAATCAGAATCTTGGTTGGGTACAGTTTGAGAAAGCTGATCTCCTCTACCTCCCTCCCCCACTAGATTCTGATACTTTCTCCTTGGTAAGCTTCCCCTCTCCTTCCATCCCATAATGAGCAGAGTGAAGGTGAGGTTTCCCTGTTCTCTCCAAGTGCCCATGTAGCATGTGCAGTCTCCAGGACCTGACACAACTGACCCTACTGGCTGAATTATCTACTGGTTAGGTTTTCTAAATATCTCTAGATCTCAGGATAAAAACTTTTCTAGATTTAAATCTGGATCTTGGCTGGATGCAGTGGCTCATGCCTGTAATCCTAGCACTCTGGGAGGCCAAAGCAGGAGGATCGCTTGAGCCCAGGAGTTTGAGACCAGACTGAGTAAGAGCAAGACCTATTCTCTACAAAAAATAGAAAAATTAGCCGGGCATGGTGGTGCACACCTGTAGTCCCAGCTACTCGGGAGGCTGAGGCAGGAGGACCACTTGAGCCCAGGAGTTTGAGGTTGCTGTGAGCTAGGATGATGCCATGGCACTCTAGCCCGGGCAACAGAGTGAGACTCTGTCTCAAAAAATAAATAAATGCATGAATAAATAAAATAAATCTGGATCTTTGTTGTCTCTGGCCCTCAAGGTTGTACATGAGAAACCAATGCTTTTGTCATCGAAGAACCTAAAGACAGAGTCCTCTCATCTTAATCTGCTCCAGAAAAATAAAAGGTTCGAGTCAGTTGTAATAATTCCATATTTGAGTTCTGAGGGCTCGGGGGTCTTCGGTGTACATATTTACTGAATTAGCTAGGAATTACATGCAGAAGAGACTATGTACATAAAACTGAATCCAGAGAAAGACAAACATGAGGGGAGATTAGAAATTTTAGTATCACTTCAACTCACAATCACTTAACTAGTATATATATAATAATGGAGTTTAACATTCTTTAGCCAGTTAGACTATAAGTCTGAAAAGACTCATTTTAGAACCTGCAGTGACACAGGAAGTAACCAAAATCCCCAAGGAAATATCTAAAATTGGCCTACAAGCAGGCAAGTAAAACCAACGATTTCCTGATTTTCCCCTGATATCTTCTTCAGTGGGTCCCAATCTTTCTTTTCCTGCCTCTACACTGTTTCCAAGTGCAGCATGTTCCCATCCATAATAGCTCGACCATTCGCTCCTCCTCTAAACCACCACAGGCCATTGAAGCAGAGGTGTGGGAAGGGCCTTTGGAGACACAGACTTATGAGAGGAAAGAGGAGAAGTAAGGGCAGGAGGGGCAGGGGACACGTCACGTTCTGGTGTGTGGCCCGTGTTGCTTTCTGTACAAACGTATTTTAAAAACATTTTTAAGAGACAGCCTCAGCTGAGAACAATATAGTCTCCCTTCTCCGATGCCTAGAAACTCCCTTTTCTTCTAAATGCCACTCCATTTTTAAGACCTCGCCAGCCTCACTGCCTCAGTTGAACCTTCCCAAACCTCTGTAACCCACTGATCACTTCTTCCCCTAAACCCAATGGCACTTACTGGTGCTATTTGACAAAATCAGTCACGCCATTGCCTCATAACGTTTCTCACAAACCACCTCAGCTTTCAAACAGCTGCGTTCCAAGTACGTTGGTCAAGTGATCATGTGGAATCTAAAACATTTTTCCTCAGAAAACAATTACACGTGGTGGTTATCTTCTCAGGTCGTCATAAAATTCTGCTTACTTCATAATACAGTTGAAAAGTGGCTGGAAAAAAAAAAAGTGATGTTACCAAAACAGGAAGAGAGGAAGGCGTTCATTCAGCACATTGAATGCTGTGTGGTGAGTAGTCACATAAAGAAAGGCGATGGACGCTGGGAAGATTAAGAACAGAATCTCCTGGTCCAGCCAAGGCTGTATTTTTCTATTAAACACAATTTCCATTCACCTAAGACCATTGCAAACACTTGATTTTTGTGCTGTTGTTCCCCTCAAATCTCAAGAAGAGAGTGAATGTGATCGTGAGAACTTTTCCTAAGGCAATAGGTCAAGTTAGAAGGCAGAAGGGAAGAAGGAAGAGGATTTAAAAAGATAGGAACCGTCAGAAAGTAAGTCTTCCAGTGAACTGACCTCCAATCGATGGAAGAAAAACGTGTGTACCCCATGGCTGGCCAGCCTGGTCCAGTCACCTGTGTAAGGAGGCCACGGAAGTGAGGAGACGGGTTCACCTGCTCACGTAAAGCTGTTCAACATGGCACCCCAAGGCAGTGGGGAGGAGGTGAGCCTGTATTAGCATGTAAGCAAAAATGTGTTTGCAAACCAGAGCTCCCTGAGGCAAGTCCACATTGCCATTTCTTTGCTTATTGCCAATTAGATTGTAGGTTTCTTGGGTGGGTGTACGGCGTAACTTACATTTAACCATGACCCTGAGGAAGCTTACTGCAGTTCTTCACATTCATGGTGGATACAGTCTTTCAATAGAAAGGGGAGAGCGAGGCTCTGTTAATTTTATGTTATAACATAGGGCTCTTTTCCCCCCTCTCATTATGTGAAAAGAGGATTTTTTTCTTCAAAGAAAGTTTCCTATGAGGTCAGAGAGATTGCAGAGAAGGAAAAAGGAAGGGGAAATATCTTAGGTTTTTCTTAATTGGTCCAACTTTTCTTTTTTAAAATCCCCCTTTGTATTATTCATCATTCTGGATTCTTATCTCCTAATATAACATCCGAATTCTTAGCAATAGAAACACAGGTTATAAGGGCAAACTTTTTGTAAGCTATTATATTCATATGTTTGCAAATAGTTATTGGGAAGGGCACGTATATAGTATTTTAAATTGATAAGTGCATTGTTACAGTCTCTTCATGAAAAAAACTATCCTTTTCTTATGATAAATAAAGCAAATTTATTTTGATATCAAAAATGAGGCTCAGGCTGAAATATACTGTGAGAGTCATTCTTCAAGATTGGTATACATAAAATGTCCCATTAAGTGAACATTAAAATGAAAAAATATAGCTGGAATTAAGAATTCAACATTGACTAACTCGACTCAATGGAACAATTTAAAGATAATCATGGATTATGATAAAGTTAAAGGAAATATGACGCAAGGAACTCTGAATCACTGTACCAAAAAAGAAAAAAAGAAAATAAAACCCAAACCTTAAACTTGGGTCTTTGGTTGTTTTTCTGGTTCATGCAAAAAATATTTTAATGATATTAAGCTATTGATGTTAAAATGGTTTCAACTGGTAGTTCACACTACAATTGATATATGTTATTCACTGGTTCATACTACATTAAATTATTATTTAATATAGATTTTAAATCCAAAAGTTAGTAGCCAAAAATAACTTATTCAAAAGTAAAGTGTTACTGAAATTTCTTTAGTTTAAAAAAAATACCAATGTGGGACCTATTTTTAAAGATGAGTGCCCTGATTTAAGGAAAATAAAAACCTGTGTCAATCACAACATGTACTTTTCCCTTGGCCTGATGATAACGTTTGTTTGTTTTTTTCCAGAAAACAGGTATTTAGCTTGTCAAAATTTGTACAATATTTCGAAAAGTTATTGACTTAAAATCCAAAGTTATGAATTCCCAAGAAATAGGGTTAATTAATGGAAATGCCAATGGGCAGCACTTACACAGGTGCTCGTGGGTGTATCAGCCCAGCATCTCGGGCTCCGGAGGGAAGTGGCCCACCCGTGTGGCCTCTATAGCAATACTTCTGTTCCCTCAGATTCACTACTGTGTTTCAGGAGCAGAAAAATTTAACAATTTTGTTTATTCTTGCCACCTCACAAGCCTGAAAATTTAAATAATTTTTCCAGTCTGTTTTGTTTTTCTCAATATGTATGTCCCAAGAATGTTTCATTCTTTTCTTTCCACTCTTTGTATATGTACTATAATGTTTCAAAGTGTACCTTTTTCTCTTTTCCCTTTTAAAAACCATTATTTATGTGGCTGTATATGAAGGAAACTCACTAGCTTATAGGATTCTAAAGCCCATTACCTTGTATCAGAAAGGAAATAAAATTTCAACCAGTTTTAAGAAAGTATAAAGGTATTAGAAAAGTTTTCTAATTATAGAATAATCTTAATAAAAACAGTAACTTGCCTAAGTTAGCAAATAAAATAAATACTCTAGGGAAAAATGTTAATATATTGATCATATGGCTATTTTTAAAATTTTCTACAAGCTTATATTTGTTTCTATTAAAGTTAGGCACCAAGATTTGTAAAAAAAAAAAAAAAATGAGATTCAAAGAATTTATTCCACAGGTATAACAGGCCTTATAATCTGATCTCTACTAATAGATCAAAATTGTACGGAAAGAGGTTTTATTTTGCAACATGAAGATTTTTGTTTTTGTTATTAAACATACCATTTTTTTTCCTTTGGAGTTAACTTCTCTATAACAAAATTTGGTTCAAAAGTGGTTTTTCTTTTACTGACTACACCCCAATGCTTCTCTGTGTAATATAACACTCAAACTATTTACTTTAGAATAAAGAAACATTAGCATATAAACTTTAGGATTATAAATAGTTTCTCATTAAAAATGCAAAGACAAATGCTATTCATATGCTAGTTTATTTATCTTATTATTCCAAGATAATTTCATGATGACAGTGGTCAATTACCAATTACAAGACCAGGAAATTCAAAGAACAATATTTTGCAGAGACCATGTTTTTGCATTTATTCTCAAAAGTATGCTATCGCATTTTCACATACCAAGCTGAGAGGCCATTTGGACTATTTCCTTGCTAATTTTTGCTTATTGCTGAAGGGAAGATGATTTCCAATGAACTTTAAACATTCAATTTGTGTCCATCATTGCTGAAAGAGAGAAGGAAGACAAGGAGGCCAAAAGAAGTGGCAGGACAGAGAAAATGCCACATGGATTCGAGAGTTGAAATAACTGACAGTAAAATATATGTTCTTTGGTTAGCAAAGCGAAAAGGGGAAAGTATGGCATACATGATAGATACACACTAGCATTCTAAAGCAGGAGACAAGAATGTCAAGAGTGTATTCTTCCCCCACTGCCAGATGGAAGGGCTATTATTATAAATGAAAGGCAGCAGTAGTGGATGCCAGGCACTTTTGTTATGTGCCAGATTCTGAAGTCCAGATGCAAGCAGGTTACCCCTGGGACAGGACAGGCTTCAGTTCCCGCAGCAGAACAGAACCAATCACAGTCTTCTCAGTGTTTATGATAAGCTGGGCTGTAGAGCCTTCCTTCAGTTCCACTGTGACTAGCATCAATGACCCACTGTGCACAGTTTTAGCTGCAAATCTGGAAGAAAAAAACGAGAGAGACCTTTTATCATGAGAAGGGGGAGAAAAAGAGGAGACAGCATAAATTCAAATAGCTTTAAAATAACTCTTTTTTCTCAAACGAAATAATTTACTACAGGTTCCCTACTGCCAAAAACCAAAAGCCAAGCATTCTTTTGAAAAATCAATAAACTGCCCAGCCCATGCTTACCACAAGCAGGTGATTTTAGTGCATCTTTAAAACAAAACGGGAAAAGGAATTCTATTTTATTTATTAGTTTGAACAATAGATGCATGTGAATAATTCTCCATTATGACATATTTGAGAATCATTCATTGATTTGATATTTAACATTTCACCATGCATAAGGCCATTTAAAATAAGCCACTGTATTTTTATCTTTAAAACATGTTAAGAAAGGTACCTTTCTCAAAGAGCTTGAAATTTTAATTCCTCATATCTGAAAATGATTATGCAAGAAGTTAGATAATTTTATGTACATTATAAAATTCTTACTAAGTTTCAATGAATTCACTCATGTAAAAATATTCAAATTCAATCTCTAATGTTAATGATGACATGAAGCAAAATCATGTGACATCTAAGTGCAACCTCACATTTCCCTTTTTTTTTTAAATGTTTAGAATATTAGATCCTTTTTTTCTTCAGAATATAATAGAGGAAATTTGAGGTCTAATGCTCTATAACTAAATTCCAAGACATGGAGAACCTACTAATTACATGGAATTAAAAGCAAAACTAGCCTTTTAAGCACTGCAATTGACTGAAAAGCCGTTGGAGGCACAATGAACTTCTGTCAATCCTGCTAATTCATTCTGCATGCACAGTTGAGCCCAAGAGATGTGAAGGAAGAGGACGGGAACCTCCCAAGCCTCCATTTTCCACATGGAGTATGTTCCACACATTTTTGGGGGGAGGGGGTTTGATTGCAGGGATGACTGGAGAAAAACAAAGTTGCTGCACATGAGCTTTTGAAAACACTAACAAGTGTAGAGCAGGTCTGCGACCTGCTGTGACCCCACTTTGCAGGGCCAATCCCCTTTCCCCTTTCTGTATGACACGTGTCTGAATCTGAGCCATCTGCCTCAATTTGCGCAACATCTTCAGCCACAATGGCACCCAGTTAGCCCTGACAACAGCTCACAATACATAAAAATAAAACTGCCGTGCTGACAGCACGCTGCGGACTATTCAAGAGCAAACCAACTGGTCAGTGTCTCATGTCTGACAATTAGCATGGGCCTTGCACAGAGCCCACGGAGTCCTCAGGGATCTGTTTAATTACCATCAACATAAAAGAGGGAGTTTATCAGGAGACACTCAGAAAAACTTCACTCCCGACTTAATTAAAATATTAGCCACTTAAGCAGGAAGCAGATTCTCTTTAAATGAAAAGTAATTTCTTTTTTGAGTTTTTAAAAGATGACATCAAGATCTCATGACACATTAGATGTATTTTTCTGAAACCAAACAAGCCATTTTTAGCCTAAATAAAATCACGAAAATCGGTTTCCCTACAATAATTAGAATAATGCATCAAAAGCAAAAAAATATGCTAATTTTACCAAATTGAAAATATTATCAACACTTTGAATTTGTGTTTTAAAATGTTAGCTAATGGGTTGTTGACAAAATATATTAGAAATCTTCTTAGTCATTTATTTGTGTACTCTACAAATAAGCTGAAAACTTGCAAGGAATCTGATAGAGCAGTTTTCCTACTGAGAGAAGCAATTATAGGTAGCCAGTTTAGGAATATAAATCACACAAATGTTTTTAAAGAGGTTTTTATAAACCTCGTAACATACACATCCATCTGCTTTTTAGACGTGTACACAAGGGATCAGGACTGGGTACCTCAAATTCATCTTTGAGAGAACACAAAGATCACCAGCCCCCAAGTGTGTTCTCTCTTTCTATAGCTCCTCACAGGTTTATGCATTCCTTTTGTCTAAATTTTTAAGGCCCTTCTCTTCATAGGAGAATGCTGTTTCTATATTTCTGTTAAACCATGTCCCCAAAGAATACGAGGTAGCTCTATTTTCCCATTCATTTATGCAACTTTTCCCACATATTTGGTCATCATGTCTGTAATTCATTCAACAAATATTTCAACAGAGGTCCCTATTTCTGACAGGGTTATAATTATGTAAACAATAGTCTTATTAGTTAGTCCCTTTATTTACTTAACACTTGTGCCTTGGGACCATAGAGAAGGAGATTATGTCTGAATAGGAACACAAAAGCACTGTTGTTTGAATTTCAGGGTTGCACAGCCCCAAGGTACATTTTATCTCTTTTCTATTAAAAAAAACTTAGAGTCAATGTTATAATTAATACAAACTTGGTAGAGACAAATGCCAATTTTGGTGTCAGTATGTTTACAGAGATTAAAATTAGTATCCTGTACATGTTTTTGAAATTCTACTACCACAAAATTCTCAGTACTATAAAGAATAGGGGCATGAAAGAAAAGAGGCATTTGCTTACACCGCAGTGGAAACATGCTAAGCAAAATCGTCCTAGCAACAAAATCTGTTAGCTGGTGTAAAAGCTACTGCCTTTATTAACTAGGTCTCTATGTTGTAGTGGCCACAAATGGCAGAAGCAATGTTTTAAAGCAGAAGACTAGAAGATCAGATGTTCTGACATTCTCATTTCACAGTTCAGAAAGGATATATTTAATCGGAACACAGCATGATCGGAATTTGGTTTGTTTTGGCCCATGGAAGGCAAAAGCCACCCCCCAAAATTTATTAATCATTTAACTCCTGAACAAGCTATGCTCTAACACATGTTTAAAAGATGGTTATGGAAAGAGTACTAGTTAATAAATAATAAATAGCTAGCTTCTGGATGTCAGGAACATTGATTATAAAGTCAGCTTATATATAAAACTTAATGGCTGACATCGAGAACCTCTATACTTAGCCTCAAACTAAGATGACACCATGACAAAAATTTTTCAGAAGGCGTGAGAAGTTTTTGATCACTGTAATGATGACAGTAGCTATCATTTATTAAGTGCTTACTGTGTGTCTGGCAATGGGTTCTAAGTACTTCACTTGCATTGTTTCATTTAATCCTGTGAGGCAGGTCACTTTATAGATGAGGAAACGGAGACTCACAGAAGTCAAAGAATTTGCTCAGGGACACACAGCTAGTGAATGGTTGAGCAGAAATTTGAACCCAAGCATTCTGATTCCAAGTCACAAACATTCTCTTAACATATACAAAAATGTACCCTTAATATTTTTTTTTACCAGTCAACAGATAAATTAAGGTTTTCCCTATTTACCTAATATGCATATAATCTATGATTGTTCCAAAAACTTTGAAGGAGGAAGATATTTCCTTCTTAAAATGGTGTACTTGGCCTTGCAGTATTCTGTAATTCAAAGCGTCTTGACTTTCTCTGTCATATTTTACACTTCTGCCTTTAAAGATTTAAAACATGTTAAATATCCCCTACCTGCTACTCCCTGAAGAGACACTAGCAATGAAAAATACGAAACCTTTTTGAATGGAGCTGTAACACAGGGAGGGGCTACTGGGAGACCAATCAACCTGGAAAACCAGGAACCCCACAAATGAGAACAAATAAGTGGCATGACAGTTAAAGATGTATTGCCTATGTACGACGGGCTCCGTGTTATTAAAAGGATACCATCCAGGTATTTTTCATAATTTTTCATTTCATTCTCCCACCAAGCACTCGCTGTTTGTAATCACCAACTGAGAAGGTAAAACTGTTTGGATATATCTGTATTTCATCTTATTAAATGTCTCTTTGTCTATTATCTCTAGCAATTGACATTTAATCTTTGAAGCTTATAAGAATTCTTAAGATTTAAGAAAAAGACAAAATAAGCTGGTTGCCAAAAGTAAATGAAGAAATGTTTCACTCTTCTTAAAAAGTTATTTTGTTTTAACTGTTGTCAGAATTATAAAAACAGGTCAAATAGCAACAATAAAATTGAATAAATATATTATCTATAATACATAGATTTATTCCCTCATGCACTTAAACCATACTTTTTAAAGATTTGTGACAAATTGGCTATGAACCATAAATGTTCTTTGTTAGAGGGAAAGAAATCCTATAACTCAATTGTTCTAACAATTAGAATTGCTAATAGTATAACAAGAATCTAAAAATATTTATCTGAGAGGCTGCATCAATCTCCAGGGTAGTCACAAACATAAATTTTTTTTACACGGAAACAGATTTGCTATACTAATGCAACAGCTCTAAGACATGCTTTTTCTTCTCTTGGATAGTCTTCCTGGTTTCTGATTTTTCTATTCTGAGTTCAATTTTCTTGTGCTTTCTGTTCTACTGGTTACCAGAAGCTGTGACAATGGCCCACTCAGGCTAAAACTTTTTTTTTTTCCTACTCTGTACATGAAGCCTTCAATTACTGCCTGCTGAAGCAGACAGAATCCTATTAGTAAGAAAGACGATCACAAGATGCAGTGCCCTGCCCTAGCTGTATAAAAATAATTAGTCCAAAGTTGACAAATGTGTAATGAAGTCGCACAATCATTATATGTAAGAAATACTGGTTTGAATAAGCCTCCTAAACATCAATACCACAGCATAGTGATTTGAATTGTTATCTTCCACAGGATTTAAAATTATAAATCCTTATTACCTTGAGTTAATATAGTAGAACATTTTAAATAGGCAGAGAATTTGGAAGTTGTAAAAAATTCTATTTTGTTGACTATAAAACTGTATTTTAAAGTTAAGCCCATTACACCATTGAAGTAACAGTGAGGAGAGAAAAAGTGTTTACATGTGATATTCAAGTTTACAGAATTTATCCAAAGCAATGTATTTTCCCCTATCTTTTTTAATTGCCCAACAACATCGTAGTATTTTCCTCTAACATTCAGGATAAGGGTTAAAATAAAAAATAAGCTATCATTACAATTTAGGACTCTCTATTTTCTATTCTAGTCTTTAGACATGGTATAAAAAATTATTCCCCACACTATCAGGTCAATGATGCATTCTCTTTCTTTATACAGGAAAGCTAAAAAACCTAAGTGCACTTCCTCAAAGCAGACATAAAACATTCCAGCTATTTCAGAGCATTTCTGGTTTGTCTGTCTGGTGGGGGTGCGGTGAAATGGGGGTTAACAAGAGAAAACCAATTGTAAAACTAATACGTCCTTACCCATTCTCTTTGATTCCTTACAAAACTGTCAACCCAGAAGGAAAACCACCAAGAATACTTTTCTTTCATTTTTACATAAAATAATTATATATTCCTATTAGTAAAACTGTTTCATTAGAGGATACTACCTCACGAATGGTGAAGTTAAATAAAACTTAAATACAGAATGCTTTTAAGTAAAAATCAGCTGTGCAGTTTGGTTACTTCTGAAATATCCAAATATGCTTTCTGTGTAAAACTGAGGTCCGCGTTTGTTCAGAGAGCCTGCAGGGTTCAAAGCAGTCAGATAAAAAAGCAGTGCTGTCCTCTAGTGGACAACCACCAACCTAAGAAAGAGCTCTGTTTTGATTGCATTTAGCAATCACGTATCTTCAGTCCTATTTGAGACACAAAATTTGTCATACTGTAGAAAAGACCTAAGCCTGCTATTTTTATATTAACAACTGTTTATATAAAATTTTGTTTAAGGACAGATGAAGGAGGTTGACAGGGCTTATAAAATTAGGGTATCAAGTCTTCAAATGTTATTTGATGAGCAAAAACTCTTTTCTATTGTGATTCTCAAGAATTACCCAGAATTTAAATCTCTTATAGTTTCCAGCAGAAAAGAAATAAAGGAACTAAAAACGATAACTCAAAGGTTAATTAACCTATGAACAGAAGAAAGGGAAGTATTAGAGACCCCATCAAGAAGTGACTATGCCATTTGTGTTTGTAACCCTAGCACAAGCTAGATCTGTCACAAAGGTCTTCAAAAAATATTGGGTGAAGGAGTTACACACTATAGATCTTTTAGTATACAAAAAATACCAGTATTTCCTCTATTAGTAACCTTTAAACAGGTATATAATAATGGTGATTAATTGGATGAGTTTAAGGCCTAGAAATGAAACAAGTTGTTCTTTACCTGTACTTTAATTAAATAACAAGATTTTTATTTTAAACCTGAAATAAACTGTCTTTATATGCATTAATAAATTAAAAAATTGGCTGCCAGGTTGCCATGGATACACCATTCCATTCAGAGCACCAGACTTCCCTAAGAGTTAAGGACCTAAGTGACAATAGTAAAACAACATTTATTTTACTAAGATTGTAATTATCCACAAGTTGCATATATTAAAAACTTGTGAATTAAAAAAGTGACAGAGTAAACAAAATCAAAACCACTAATTAAGATATACAGGGGGAAGAATGACTACAAGTACTGAATACAAGTTAATGAAAGTTGTTCTAGGATCTTAATGAATAAGCTCAGAACTAAAATAGAATCATGGCAGAGACAAGGCATTCTATCTTCATTCAAATATCACGTTTTCCTCTTGTAGGGTCAATTTGTTGTTCATCAAAGGGCAAAATGAGTAGGTAGTGTGACAACTCTTTTCAACAATACTATTGTATACAAATGTCAGAATTGCCGAATATGGGGTAAAACGTGAAGTGGCTGAGACTGCTCAAAGACAAACTTACTTATGGCCTAAGACTGTTTTATAGACACAATGGTAATGTACTGCAATGAATGATACACTATACTATCTTGCTGGAGCATACTGGGATAGATATAAGAAAAAAATACATCAAATATCTCATCTACTGGTATCCCTTACTGATTAATCTGTAAAAAAAGGACATATATAAACATAGGAAAAATATTTTAAAATATGTCATGTGGTATTAACTCTTGATAATTCACGGCAGCCTCAAACTCCGGACTCTGGAACATTCGCCTATAACCACTTGGAGTACTGGCTCAAATACAGACTCCTGGGCCCTGTCCCAGCTGTATTGAAACTGAGTTTTAGGGGGTGGGTTTCAGAAATCTGAGTTTTATACAAACTCCCACATGATTCTTTTGTATAGAAAAACCCTTACAGATTTTGGAGCTATAGATTACTTTTCAGGTTTCTGGTCACGGTACTAGTCAGTACTGATCAGAGGACAAGCAATATAATACAAGCAAAGCACCTCACTTCTGTGTTGCTGAAAACAAACCTCCTTCGTAAACCCTTACACGGTATTTCTCAGAGGATCACGAGACATGAACCTAGGACTCCCACAACGAGTCCTCTAATCTCCTCTCTTAAAACACACTAATCTTGATGTTTTCCTTTCGCGGTCCATTCACGTACTGGTTTAATGCTGTCCATTTTGCCCTTTATTTGTACTTTATGTATTAGTTTATCAGCATTGTATTAAATAACATGCTGTAAGACTTTTACAATGTACAGTTTATCTCATTAAAATGAATGAGAATATCTAACACAGGAAATGAAGATACTCAGCCACATATTTAATAAATGCTTTTTGGTGATGATGGAACTTCTCATTTCTGTATTACTCCTTATCATATGGTAACTGTAATTTGCAAAAGCAGATTGGCACAATGGCCCCAATTCTGCAGATCTCAGTAAAATGATTTTGTTCTCAAAGAGCAGGTTTTTCTCGTAAATACCACAGAAATGAAGATAAATTTGAGTTTTTCAATAGTATATCTTTTGGCTTTCTGATCCTATCACTCATTTAGAAAACAAAACTGAATGTCATATAATCTAACAGTAGATAAGTTTTTTCAATTGGTCTTTAAAAGTGTTAATATACAGGAAATGTTCTTGGTTTTTGAAGTGAATGCCACAAAACTTGTGCTCCTTTAATTGACTTTTTCTTCATGAGGGCCATTTTTCTGTTAAGTGTGTCTGAAACCATTTTCTATTAAGTGTTCAAATAAAATTCCTACTTTATACCATGATATACTTCTGCATATTAATGGAGGTTCACTTTTTCTTAGATAATTCTTTGTTAAGTATTTCTTTACCTGATATTTTATGTAAAAAATATTTAAATTTTGAAGAGTAGGAGGAATAAATTATTCCAAAACTAAGCAATGGGAACTTTGTTCATTGAATGGTTAGAAAGAATACACTAGCACTCTGGGAGCCCAAGGTGGGAGATTGCTTGAGGCCAGTTTGAGACCAGCCTGAGCAAGAGTGAGACCCCATCTCTATAGAAAATAGAAAAATTAGCCAGGCATGGTGGTGCGCCTGTGGTCCCGGCTACTTGGGAGGCTGAGGCTGGTGAATCACTTGAGCCCAGGAGTTTGAGGTTGCTGTGAGCTATGATGATGCCACTGTACTCTAGCTCTATCAGGGGTGACAGAGCAAGACTCTGTTTTAGGAAAAGAAAAGAAGGAGAGGAGAGGAGAGATAAGAATACACTAATGCTTATTAAAAGTCATCTCAGAAAGAAAAGGTCTGGAAAAATTAAACAGAACATAAGCCAGCCAAGAGTAATTTATAATATTGAAATTTTTATCTCTTAAAATACTAATGGTCAAAAAGCTTTTTATACTTGGTGTTTTTAAAAATAACCCTAAACTGATTATCATTAATAAATATTAGAGCGACCTTGGTCCTACTCCTCATAAACTCAAAAATGCAACTATCACAGAATAAGGGAATCATTCAAAATCTCATAGGGGTTTCAATTTTATCATTAACAAATTATATATAAGCTTAGATAGAA
This sequence comes from Indri indri, assembly GCA_004363605.1. Lineage (NCBI taxonomy): Eukaryota > Metazoa > Chordata > Mammalia > Primates > Indriidae > Indri > Indri indri. Next base: position 12,930 of record RJWJ010016809.1, on the reverse strand, counting down.
ACTCATGAATTCCATAAGGTAATATAAAATTAAACACTACAGTTAAAAATTTATATAATTCAATAAAGTGGTAAACTGTTAATTTCTGTTATTATAATGTAAACAGTAATTGCTATTTCAATTTAAATGAAATTAAGAAAAGCATTAATAAACACTTATTTTGTTTTAATTGCTATAGCATAAAAGAATGGTCAAAAGTGTTACATATTATAGTATAATAATTTACATCAATTTCTGCATGAAAAACACATATAACTTTAGGTTTATTACCTGGAAGCCTTCTAACATTTAGAATATTATTACAGCCATACTTTAGCTATCAAAGCAAATATGAAATATTTTCAATTCAGTATGGTGGGACTTCAGAAGCCAGTTAAGGCAGCATAGCCTGTTCTTAAGTATGTACAGGCATTTGATTCACTTTTGACTCTGTGCTAACCTGGGCTCCTCCACCAGGTTACAGAGCCAAGCACCAGGCCGCTGATGATAGGGCTAAAACAGAAGAGCGTCAAGACATCATGAATGTGCAGGAGGACCATGAACATTAAGTTTTAGTGCAATCTCCACATTCTAAAGTCAAATATAAATGGTTCTTAGTTGTGTGTCTCCTCTGTATTAGCATGGATAATTGAGAATTGACTGTAATTTTAACATAAATCATTTGAACAGGCATTACATTACAAACCAACAAGACAAGTTACTGGCAAACTATGCTTTAATAAGAATTACAAAACTGCGCTAAGTGTCCTTCTTAGTCTATCCTCCAAAAGGAAGATAGTTTTCATGTTATGTGTCTTTGAGAAATCCTTCTCCAGACACATGACATGAAAACAGAAGGTGGCCATGGCCTTCAGAAAAGCTTAAAAACAAAACAAAATGCCCCCCCACATACAAAACAAAACTAAACTAGAAGTTCCAACATAAACAATGTCTACTCTGTATTTTTATACTTACAAAAGAATATATTAAAAAAAGACTGCTGTATTGCTGGGTACAAGATGTAACAGGTAAAATTTCATAGTGAATAAGCCAAAATTTATAGTTGATATATGACATTTTGGAGTTTTAGTAATTTCAATAATTCTAAGGACCCATAAATAAAACAAAACAGCTTCTGTTAGAGAAAATCACCTAGCAAAGTAAAAGGAAATATTCAAACCAGAAAAAAATTAAAGTGGGAAAACTTAGAACCAAAACATTTATTTTCACTAAAAAGGCTTCTGTTCACTTTTTTTTCCCCTATTGAACACCATTAACTGATAGATAAGTTATATTTGCATGGTGGTACCCATATGAGGACCTTACATTCATTTTCTTATTTTATCACCACCCTATGTGAGATATTGTCGTAAATTAAGAAATGAAAGCATCAGACCTCTTGAGCAACTGACTTAAGGACCCTCTACTCTTAAAAAAAAAGTACAAGGCAAATCTAGCACATGCAGTTTTCACTCTGTTATACTACAGTGAAGTTAGGCAACTTTGAACACAGTGATGGCAAATCAGCTCTTCTAAAGTCAAGCACGATGTCCTATAGCTATCACGGAATTTCAGTTCAATCCCTCCTTTTTTCCCTGCCACCCATTTCCAAACACATGAGGAATGTAAAGCCTATAAGAGAAAGTTATAATTTGCCCAAGATTACCAAGCATAATAATGGCAGAGCTAGGTCTAAAACCCAAATCACCAGTAGCACTTTCTATATGGAGTTTCTTTTGCTCTTATGCTAATTAAAAAAAAATTTTTTACAGGTCTGAAGGCCTTCTCTTTGATTCAAAATTTATTTTCTATAATTGCTAATTACATAAGAAAGGATAAACTAAATATGGTGTATAGATATTTTTAATGGCAGAAGCATGCCTGCCATGAGATGGTTTGCAATGAATTCCCTTAAACTCACACAGAATTACGAAACAACCACATGGATAAGAGATTATTATTTTTACATTCACTTTCGTTTAAAGCCACTGGCATTCATAAAAATACAAAGAGGGCAAACATATTAGTCACATTTTCTGCTGCCTTTCAGGACAAATGACTTGGATCTCATGTTTCAGATCTCGGTGGTAAACACACTCCTGGTCTAAGAAACAGAAGCTGCGTTTAGCCCCACATTGGTTGTCTAGCAGCTCTTTATTAACTGGAAGCAGTCTCAGGGGACTGCTATCAGAAGGGAATCTGTATATGCTATCCAAACTTCTTCCTTTTCAATTAAAAAAATCCAATTCCACTGCTTTATAAGCTAGTTCTTCCTGGAAATCTACTGAATTCAGTGAAATAAGATAAACTCTTAAGCATCCCGTAAAAGGCATCTTTATGAATTACCAAGCTACTATAAAATATGGATCTACTCTGTGTATCTTTCAGGAAAGACCATATAAGTATAGTAAGTATAGTATGAAATGGAGGAAGAGGGCCTTAACCCAAACCAATCAACCAAATAAATATACCATCAGAAAAAAAGAGGGAGGGTGTATATATATGTTTAGGGGTTATCATTTCCAAAGAAAACAATGAATTGAAAATTATATATTTATACATATACAAGTTATCTTGTGTTAGTGAACCTACCTGTGTATATTGTTCTGGCCAGAAGGGACTGCACCTACATTGGCTACATTGACAACCTTCTGAAGGATCACAGAGGGAGTGAAATTCTGTGGTGCAGCAATGATTATAGCAGAAGTTTCATTCATTCCTGTTAGCTTTCCTGTAAAAGCAAAGGAAAGGCTCCCTTTTATTAATTTCTTTATAAAAATCACATTTAAACAATTTTAAGCTCATGGTCAAAATTTAAAAACTTTTTTCAACAAAAGAAATACCACTTTGGAATGTAATTTATAAGATAATTATTATAAAATTAAAACAAGCTGAAACTATTTCAAAGATTTTTTAAAATCTTCATTTCATAGGAAAATGTGTAAAAATGCAGTCAAAAATCACTTTTAATAAATCTAATTTGAAGTATTACAGGATAAAAACTTAGAATCACAAATATGAAATTTCAATTCGGTCCCTTTAAAATATACTCAGTCTGGGCTTAATGCAAACTATTAAGGTTTTATTTCTTAAGCATATATAAATGTATATATTAGCAGTAGTTGTATTTTTTCTATTCATTCAAAGATCTCTTATTGCCAAATGCTGCTTGAGAACAAATCAAAGTAATTCTGGAATAACTAGCAGCATTACCTGATGAATGGCCTCAGAATAACAGTTGAAGTTGTATCAACAATGACTGGAAGTCACTGAAAATGTACAAGTACCTAAGCTACGCCTGATGATAACAGTATTTGCTTAGTGAATGGAACTATAATTGCTGACAGAAACACTAATTGAAACTTCTGAAGTAAAAAGTTTGCAAACAAAGGAAAAAATGTGAATGGAAAATCTTAAATCCCAGAGACATTTCAAATAATTTTAGAAAAGAAACTCAGTCAAGGAAAAGCATGAACAAAAACCATACAGAGTTAATGCAAGGCATGCCATTAATATCAGAATCTCATGTAAAAAAAATTCAGTGAACAAATTCAATAACATAACAAACACTTGGAACAAATATTGAAATTTAGTACCCAGATTAAAAAACAAAATAATTACAATAAATTCCACCTATTTGGATCTGTGATACAAATCATGGACACCTAATGGTATCTATTAAAGCCAGTAATCCTTTGAGACATTTGATATGTACACAGTAGTTTACTTATGAAATATGAAATTTATGAAAATAGTAAAATTTGATTTCACATTTTCAAAAGACCCTGTACCTTCAGGCCTATATATTTAATTTAGTTATTTATTGCAAATGCACCCTAATTTTTTTTTTTTAAAGTCCCTATGATTAACACTATGAAGACACTAAAGCCTAACACTGCAAAAAGACTTAAGCCATCAGACAGAAAATAGAACTATCTAGCTTCTAACAAGGAGCAGTTTTTACTAACCACTTTCAAACTCGGGAACACTATGTTCTGTCTTAGACCGTTTAACTTCGATATTAGGCAAAAGCTTTAAAAACTACACAAGCAGTCAAACACTGCTTTTAAGTAGAGCACAGTGGCGGACATAACACTGCTGAGAGATGTGTGTACTCATTTAGGATTTAAACCTTCTCCATTAAGCTCTATTGAAGAGCAACTGCTGAATAAATGAATGCAACTATGTTTATGTTAAAAGCCTGTTTCCCGCAGCATGTAATTAAAGGAAATGTTGTACAAAGCCAGTACTTTTGTCAAGCTCCTGTAAATGGAAAGATGGATAGCACTCAGAGAAGTGAATGCATTGCTTCATATTTAACCTTAACACTCTTGTCATTAATGGTTTGTCTAACTTGTTCTATAAAAGACAAGGTACTGCTCCATTGAAGTAAAATTAAAAAAATCAACTAAACCATGCTTTTCAGAACAGAAGATTCATTATCGTCAGCTAATGTATTGGCATAAAGCAAAGTAACATCCTATCAAGTAAGGCACACATTCAATCTGCCTTCCCACCCCCCTTTATTTTTAACTCATGCTGTTTTATTGTTATAGGCAATTTGTACCACTCAGCATGACAGTGTAAACTGAATCAAGATTAATTTACATGCAAAAGAACACTTAGGAGAGCAGCATGGTAAGCAAATGTATTGTCTCGATTGCTGAGGTGGAAAAAGAACCTGGAAAGAAAAAAAGGTGCTCTAATTAAGGGGCATCAAATATGATTGCTTGTGGTAGTTAAGGGCCAGAAAATAGTAAATGTCTGACCATTTAAAGAATTAGCATCTTGCTAGCTAGGAACCCATAAGATGGATGCATAAATCATAATAAAATTAAGTAAACATTTTAGGTTTCTTAAATCAGAGATTTTTCTAAATGAAAATCTATCAGGTATTCTCAAATTAACAAGGAAAAAACATGCCAAGGTATCATTAAAAGTTTCTCCTAAAAAAAAAAAAAAGACTAAAACACTGTATAGTCTGTTCATACATAATAAAAGTAAAATTACTGGGGAAATGTTAAAAATTACCAGACTACAGAATTTGTGGCTTCATTAGAATTTATCTAAATTTTGGTGAGGGTGGTAAGGCAGCACTTTAGGCTAAGCAGCTGGAACTGCTAAAAGGCAAACCAAATAATATAAGAAAATAAAATACAAAAAAAATTTTCCAAGTTTTAGATTTGCAATTTAATTCACAAGAAGAAAATGAGTAAGAGGCGGTAGCTTGGAATAAACACTTAGCTTAGGCCTCTTGAAATTAAAACAGTCTAAAGAAACATTACATTTTTTAAGTAAAAAAGAAAAATCCCATGTTATTTATAGTATTGACAGTGTTTCACAGCTAATACATTAACCAACTTTGCAATACTCAAAACTCATAGCAATGAATAAATCATGCTTCTGTTGAAGGCTTATAATATGAATACTACAGATACCCTTCAATATACAGGATAAGCCAGTCTTTCCTTTAATACTTTGACTACTGATCTTATAAACAAGCATGTTTAGCCATGAAACCCTAAATGCAACAACTGAGAAAAAGTGATAGATCAGGCTGTATATTAGAAATAAAATATTTTTGATTTAAAAAATATTAATCTAATATGTAATAATCTGTTAGAACCACTTTTATTTAATATTGTACACACTTTTCAATTCTGTACATCTTTAGAATAAAAATAGAACTATACTCCCTATGTTTCTTAATTTTTTCAGTCAAATCCTAATTAATACATTTAAACGTACTTCTTGAGTCTTAAAATATATGCCATGTGAAATGAGATATTCATTATGTAAATTCATTTTATTCAAAGTAGAAAAATTGGTTAAAGCTAGTATGTAACAGTATATACACACACACTTCTTAAATTTATTTGCATTTTACCTTTCAGAGCTTCGCATTGATAAAATGTGAGGAAACTGATTTTTATTCTGTTTTACGATTTTTCCGTTAGTCATTTTGAGGTATCTTTTGTGAAATAAGCTAAGCTCTTTCTAGAGTAGTATTACAAACACACGTGTAAAGTTGAGAATTGAGACCTCTATTACCAAACCTGCTGAAATCTATAACTAAAAAGATGCTATTGAAAAGACTCTTTAAACCTGCGGTAAATTTGCTAGCATCAAGTCCCACATCAAAAAATGAATTCAGGAAGACAGAAAGAATGATACAGAAATGCCAAGAGACTTGCGAGGATTTACAAATACTTCATATAAACAAATTTTCAAATAGCTTTATTCAGACTAGCCTTTCTGCTCTATTAAACATAGCAAACAGCTGCCAGATTTATTCAGACAAATAATCAACAACCATAGAAGTAAAATGGCAGAAGAAAAAGGAATTTTGGCAACAACTCCACAGAGGACCACAGCTATTCTCCAAGTGCACCTCTCGAATGCACTTACGGTTCTGTATGGCTAGTCAGCGAAAAATCCCTCAGTCACAGCAGAGCACAAAAAATTTGATCGAAATATCAAGTATTCTGAACAAAAGCTGAGGGAGAGAAAGGTATACGATGATCTGCTGCTTTAGATATACCTTAGCTATACTTTTCAAAAAAAAAGAATATCCCCCTTAACAATAAATGTGCCAAAGCCTTATTCAGTCACTGTGTGCCACTCACCTTGGTATGTTGAGCAGATGTAAACCAGAGAGGCAGGCTTTAGCCAGCAAAGGGTAAGAATAGCAAATATAAGAATCAATTCAATTTGTCAATAGAAAAATAAAATCACAAAGATAATTTTCTTCTATAGCAATAATCACCTTCCAAGAAAAGCAAATGCAAAGACAGATTCAGTCATTCTTTTTAATCACTTAAAAATAAGGTCCAAGGAAAAAAGATTACTATACATTTACAGCCTTGTATGAGATTTTCTTTGTAGGATCTTCTATAACAGGTCTTTTTGACATTGTGGATCACAAAGGCTTAGAGAAAAAACAAATCTTCAGCACTACAATAATGGAGTGCCAGGAAGCATGCTCCTCTTCTTAGATGAAGGTATTTGTGTGTGCCTAGTACCTTTTGGAAGCTTCATGGATATAATTCAAAGACCTCAAAATGAAGGGATCTTGTTTGACAACACCCACCAGAGGAAAAAATAGCTTAGATTCACATAAAGTTTTAAAAATTGCTGAAAATAGCATTTAAATAGGTCCCGGTTTTATAAATGTTATCCTTAATTGAACATATAAAATCAGAGTTATTTCCCTTTACTCATATATGGAAAAAAAAAAAAAAACAAAACACCTCATTTTTATTAGAAGGTATGCTTGACTGTGGGCCAAGTATAGGATGTTAATACTTTCATTCTGTTGAAAATATTTTCTTTTTAGGCACATATTTTAAAATGTTTTGGCTTTGCTATATTCTGACAATATAGCAGTTTTAAAATATAGAATTAGGTCAAAAGAAAATAGAGGTATTATTTTAATGCTATAATTAGGACTTTATTTTGAAAAGTAAGGTACTCTAATGTGTGCAGGGAGAAATACATTAGTAGGACATGAAAAATAGTTCTATAATGAAAAAAATACAGAAACACAATATTTATAGTGGTAGGACATTGGTAAGTCCTTAATTCCTGGCGCTTTCACTAATACGAAACACATTAGTATATCATCAGGTTGACAAATCACAACTCTCAGAATTGCAAAGGTGATTAAGAATTTATTATTTTAAAGACATATTAACCAATTCTCAAGTACGCCAGGAATGTAGACAAACATATTTTTAAGGTTATTTATAGGTGCAAAGCATTAACAAAAATTGGAAGATTGTACACTGATGTCTGTTAATGGCTATGTGTATATGGTAAGTTATTTTGGAGACTGGACAGAAGAATTAGCACATATTATTTGATAAGTAGATTTCTAGTAAATTATAGCAATTTCTCACCTTGCTCCTTCTTAAAATCTTTCTCTGACATGGCCACAGGTAAAAGCAGTTCTCCAACAGGTGGCTGAATATTAACATTGAAGCAATCATCCTTGGTACTGAAGAAAAAAACAATCCAAACTGACTAAATGCTTAATAAATAATCCTTCTTTATACTATGCAGTTGAATAGAAGCAATTAAAGCATATGCCAGCCTATAAAGCATAAGCTCTTTTTGGCTTAAATAGTACAGCTAAATATTCCAGCTGAATTTTTCTCAAATAACATTATTTACAGAAAAATACATCTGTTAATCAGAATTTTTAAAAACAAAACTGCACAGTTATAGTAAATTACACCATCTGACATAGAGCTTTTAAAACTAGTAGCAAGGGTATATAATCACTACCACCAGAGGTACACTTGAGCTTGGAGAGAAGTAATATTTTATCTTTACTTTGTATACTTGAACAAGTATAGAAGATGAAGTGCTTTAATCTTATGTGGTTCAGATCTTTTTTTTAAATATTAGTTTTTAATAAAGAATAAAATGGAGTGACCACACTGTGTTTAGATATGTGCTAATTAATATATATTAATATATAATAATATCTCATCTGCAAACTTGCTTTCTTTAAAAAAACCCTTATTGTCTAATAGTGTTATTCATTAACATTATTGATCAACATGTGCTAAAAGTTACTATTTCAAATGACAGGATATGAAGAATTTAAGAAACCCAACCCTGTTTGGTCTAGTATCAGATACTGAGTACGTTTACTTCACTTAAATCTCATGACATAACTATTGATAAAAAATTACTAAAATGGCATTAAAATTTTTTTAAGTTGGACATTTAAAGTTAGATTGATTAGTATATCAGTTAGGAGTGCGTTTGGCTGCAAATAAGCAGAAAATCCAACTAACGGTTTCTTAAGAAATAGGTGTTTATTGTTTAGAATATTAAGAAGTCTTGGAGTTACCACTCAAAGGCTCACTAAGTGGCTTAAAGAAGCCTTTAGGGGCCCAGATTTCTCTAACTTTTCCACTCTGCCATCCTTAGTATGTTGGCTTTCATCCTCATGGTTGCCACATGGCTGCTGCATCTCCAGGTACCACTTTTACATTCCAACTGAAGGAACAGTGATGACAAAAGAGTGTTGAATAATTGAACCAACCAAATCTGTTTCTTTTTATCAGGAAAGGAAAAACTTTCCTGAAAGTCCCGTAGAGGGACTTCTACTTTCATGTTAGAGCTGGATCTCATGCCTCTGGGAAGGTGGCTAGAGCAATGGGACTGTGGATAAGAAATACCAAACATTAGGTTAAGATACACTTGAATTTATTCAAGTGTGGGGTAGGGACAATAATAAAATATGAAAAAAGAACACAAAAATCCACTTTTATTTTATGCTATTATGTATCATATCCTTGTAAGCTGCCTTATATTTTTTCACATGTGGATCGTCTAAGGCAAATCAATAAATCCAATTTATTAATTCAATAAAGATTTACTGAATATAAACTTGATCCTATGTACTGAGTATCTGGGGATTTAAAGCCAAATGATATTGGCCCTTGAAAATCACATGTCTAGTGGGAGGGAAAGAAATTACATTTATGATGGAATGGTAGGCACGGCATTAGATATGTGGAAAGCATTATAGTCCGTGGGAGAGGGACTGATTTGTTCTGCAGGAGTGAGGTGAAGATAAGTTTATTTCCACGAGGAGATAGAGGGCATTCTAGGCCTGTGTTTTGGGAATGATGAGCAGCCTGGTGTGTCAACAGATGAAGCCGGGGCACACTGTAAAGAGTATCATCTATATTATGGCCATTCACCCCAGTTCTCCCAGGATAGGCCCAGTTTATGGCTGTTGTCCTGGAATCCTGTCCAGTTAGTGCCTCCTTTCACCTCTAAAGTGTCCTGATTTGTATGATTAAAGTATATGATTAGTTTATTCATATAACTAAGACAAAGGTGTTTCAATGTTTCTTGAAGCAATGAGAAAACACCAGAGACTTCTGACATAGGAAAGTAAATGACCTCACTTGTGTTTCAGAAACTCTGGTGGCAGTGTGTAAGGTGGAGTAGAGGAACAACTGGTAGACCAGTTACGAGTCTAATTTAATAGCCTAAGCAGGGGTTTTTAGTATTTACTGTGTGTCTTCCTTCAGTAAATCCTAACAAGGACACTAAGTGGTAGCTGCTGTTCCCCCAAATTTACTGATAAGAAAACTAAAGAGATGTTTACATAATATGCCCAAGGTCACATTGCTAGTAAGTAGCAGCACTGGGACTTGAATCCAGGTGGATGTGACTCCGAAGTCCACATTCATTCCACTATATTACGTAGCTTCCTTAGGGTGGGTAGCACAGAATATTTTATGGATATTCTAGAGTTAGAAGGGACAGACCCGTGATGGATGGGAGGAAGAAATTTTGTACCTTTTGATGTGAACAACTGGGTGTATGACAACATATTGAAGGATTTTAGGGGCTTAGACAAAGTGATTTGGCTTTAACCATGTTAAATTTTGAGTACTGAGTTACCCAGGAGGAGAAATTCAGCAAATCGTTAGAAACACAAATCAAGAATCAGGAGAGAGGACAGGGTAGTACACCTGAGTTTTAAAGCAGTAAGAATGGCATAGGGAAGAGCTGAAGCCTTACAAGAGGATAAAATCACACAGGATAAGAAGATACTGATAAAAAGGATGAAGTGCAAACCTGGGGAAGACTCGAATTTAAGTGAAAATGGAAGAAGAGCAACTTGCAGAAGAGACTAGGAAAGAGCGGTCAGGGAGAAAGGGTGTACTGCAGGGAGGAAGTAAGATGAGGAACACAAACAAGGGAGTGCAACTGCTGACCTTAGCCAGGCAGCGAGTCAAAGGGTGAAGGGAAGACTGTCAGTGGAAGAAGGGACAGAAGCCCCAGAAGCTTCATGAGGATGAAGAGGCAAAAGAGGAATGTTTAAAGAAGCCTAGGCATGTTTAAAGGCTGGAGGGAAAGAGCCAGTGAAGAGGAGGAAACAAACGAGGTCTTAGGAGAGGTAAAGAGTTGGGGATTAAGAGCACAAGAACTAGGTGGACAGGTTAGCCCCAGAATGGCGTAGGTACTTTTTCAGAAACAGCAGAGAAGGAGCGTTTTAAGACAGAGAGAAGTATCGAGGGTAGGATACTTGAGAAACACATTAAGAGAAATACATAAAGGCCGATGAAGGAGTGTATGAATATGTATACGCATGTATATATTTCATATATATATGAACCACATATATAAATTATAAACTAATTGAGTGTCAAATATAAAATTTTAGCTTTAAGTCACTGGATACAAAGCTTCCCAAAGTAGGAGGCACAAGGCAAGACACTAAGGTATAGGCAAAAAAACACTACTAATTATTTTTTTCTCATCCATTTTTAAGTTCTGTTTTTGTCTGTTTTAGTACATACATGTAGCACAGTGAGACATAAACATAATATATATACACACATAGAAATATTGATAATTCAGAAATAAACTTACACATATAGGGAGTACATAGTCAAAATATTTTTACTAATAGAGGTACATAATTTTAAAAAGTTAGGGACCACTGGGTTAAGTTATATGTACTACATTATTTTTAACTACTTGTTTTTTTCTTTTTAATAAAAACCCTTCTCTTTCCCAACTCTCCTGAAGGACACCACATACTTCCTTGATTAAAAGGGTGGGGAGTGAGGAGAGAGAAGGGGAGGAGATTTGCCTTCTAAGGCGCAGAAGAAAGTCTAGTTGGGTAAGCAGTAAGTTTAAGTCTGGTGGGAAAAAGTTGATCCTGAAATATCCCCACTAGCAACAAGCAATGTGTTAGAGAATAATATATATCAGCAGTACCCAACGTTTTTGGCACCAGGGACTGGTTTCATGGAAGACAATTTTTCCACAGATGGGGGGAGATGGTTTTGGGATGGTTCAAGTGCACTACATTTATTGTGCAGTCAAAGCTCTCTGCAGGTTATCATTATTAATGATAATGCTATTGATATTAATGATAATGATATCACTAGTGATAATCCGTATTTGCAGCCACTCCCCAGCACTACCATCACCGCCTCAGCCCCACCTCAGAGCATAAGGCATGAGATTCTCATAAGGAGCACACAACCCAGATCCCTCACATATGCAGTTTATAGTAGGGTTCGCACTCCTATGAGGATCTAATGCTGCTGCCGATCTGACCAGAGGCAGAGCTTGGGCAGTGATGCAAGCAATGGGGAGTGGCTGTAAATACAGATGAATCTCCACTGTTTGCCCACCGCTCACCTCCTGCCTGCGGCCCGGGGCCTAACAGGCCACAGACCAGTACCAGTCCATGGCCCAGGCCTTGGGGACTGCAGATATTTATGATTCAGCTTGACTGGTTATCTTTTTGCTTTTGTTGCTTTTGGCTCATGCATGTTTTATTTTCTGTAGTTGGTGAAATGGTTAACATGTAATGATGTATGAAAAACCAAGGATTTATGTATATCCCAAATGGGTCTACTGAGGCAAATGTAATGAAATTAGAATGCTGCTGGGGCAGACACTGCTCATAGCTTACTCAGTATCTGTTTTCTTTCTTCTTTCTTGATGTAATCCTGGTTTTGTTCAGGTAGACAATGTGCCCAAGTGAAGCATATTTCTCAGCCCCTTTTGTAGCTAGGAGAATTCAAGCAATCCAGATATGACCAATGAATTGTAAACAGAAATTCATTGGGGATTTCTGGGAAAGTTTTGCTTTTCTGACATACACATGGCTCCTTCTTCTGCATTACTTCTTTTCTTTTTTTGCCTGGAATGCAGATAGAAGCCTGGAAGTGAGCAGCCACCTTGTGAGCATGAGGATGACTAGCACATGCTAACACTCTGTGAAGCTATTAAACCAGCTCTGAACTGCTGACCTCTGTACTTCTTGTTCTAGGAGAATAATAAATCCCTATTTGATTACAGTTGGGTTTCTGTTAATACAAAATCAATATAACTAGTACATAACATATTTTAGAAGCCAGTCCTAACTTCTAAGCAAGGTATGGCTTATCATGGAGTTAA
>RJWJ010016808.1:0-33934 GCA_004363605.1 Indri indri | reverse complement strand
TAGATAGATAGATAGATAGATAGATAATTAGTTATATAAGAACCAATAGGATATATTGTTTCTCTGGAGAACCCGGATACAAGTGCTTTCAGGTGATAACTAATCATCCTCCTCTCTACACTCTGAGTGTGAGAAAGAAGACATAGGAGCCAGAGAGAAGTAAAGATCAGCCTAAATACTGATGAAGTTAATAGTAGGTCATATACCTTAGAGCTGTAGCCACAACAGGACCCTCTAATTAATTTTACAAACCTAGACACAAGCAGAGTTGGCAACTGCAGCTCTTTCGTACAAAAGGAGAGCATTCAGAAGAGGAGAGAAACTCTAAGGGTAGGTCTGTCCTAAAGAGAGAATGCTCAGCGGGGTGAGCCATGCTTAACCAGTACTGTTTCCAGCCTCAATAGTCAGGAATCACTGTTCCTTCTGGGGGATGAGTCTAGAACGAATATGGACGAATAGAAAGGGTTCCTCCCATTCCTTATCATCCTAGGGCTCCAAAGGAATACATTATTCAGGACTCAGCGGCTTTGGGTTCATTCACAGATGAAGCAATCACTTGCCCACAACAGGTTTCCTTCTTTCACATGTTAAATACTTGCTTGTAAAGTTCCACTAAATAGGTCAGCAGTGTACTATGTTACTTCCAAGATATACCTTTAATTTTTAAAATACTCCCAAAAATAATTAAGAAACCTGAAGACAGCTTCTTACAAAGATTTTTTCCCCTTTAGCCTAGCTGTTTCTTTTTTTTCTCTCCTGCTGTTTCTTTCTACTGGTCAGAGTTTGGATCTGCTTCTGAGAGCCCAAGTGCAATTTTGGAGTAAATATACAAAGTGTCCCCCAAGTTCGGAGCAACCAGAGCGCTTCCAACCAAACAGCCTAAGTTTTTTCTTACATGTAGGTATTTCAGGGGCCTGAGCAGAAATCCAGAGAAGGCTCTTGCCAATACTCTCCTAGAGTTACTACAGAAAACAAGCAATCGTGGTCTTTGAGTCTGCACATGAAGCAGTTTTAACTACTTCCATGCTCCATTTCATTTCAACACGGAAAGCAATTAAAGGAGGTTCCTACCCTGTCTCCCTGCCCCACTTGGTCCTGGCCCAGGGTCAATGCTCAGTGGGAATTCCTATGCTGGCTCTCTACCAAAATGGTCAGAATTCAGTAACATAGCTGTGGGCCTGGCAACTGGGCAGGGGTTTAACATTCACCACGTAACAAAGCTCCTTTTCATATCGCCATCTTCAATTAAATTACGTAAAATTATTCAAAGCTACTAAGGTCACTGTTTTATTAAGTAACTGCAGATGCTGCTGACACAGGAAAAGTGACTCTCAATGCTGGGAGCCACGTGAAGTCCAAGTGGGTCCTTGGCTTCACGCAAGAAAGAGTTGAGCGGTGAGCCGACAGTATGAAGTGAAAGTGAAATTTATTCAGAAACTTTAGAAAGTCTACACCACAGACAGAGCAGAGGCCAGCTCCCCCTGCAGAAAAGAACCAGCCCCCTGATTCTTGTTGCCTTTCTATTTAAGCAAAGATTAATAATAGGTTAAGCAAGGGAAGGAATATTTGTGAAGGGGCGGTGTTTCACCATCTTGGTTCTAATGGGTTGGAACTTGCCCTGCCTCCATCCTATTTTGATCACAGCAATTTGAAACTTTGTTATTAGACTTCCTGACTCAGTTAGGCAATGCTGCAGCAATGCCCAAAGTAATGCCCAAAGCAGTACCTAAGGCAGTACCTGCCAGTTCCCTATCTCACTGCCTTGAGAGACCATAAAATCTGTTTCTATAGAATATAGAGGGAAAAAATGCTTATTGTGCTGTTGGTTCTAGGGAACAGTATTGAGCCTATTGCAGTCAGCAGTGAAGAGTCATGCCATAACCACAGCGACATTTTTCTTTTTTTTAGAGGCTCAAATCGGGACACACATTCTCTGTTATTTTCAGGACGGCAGAAGCTGTCTACATGAATGAATCATTCATTTAAAAAACATTTAATGCACTCATACTCAGCAATTCTAAGTAAAAATAAAAAATAAATAATATCCAGTTACTTTTTACAAGTTTCTCTCCAGAATATAATATTTATTGAATAATGTCTTAGTGCTTGCTAGAATTTACTTCTTAAAATAAATATATACATTAGAAGATGGCTGACCAGAGACATCAGCTGCCAGATCACCTCAGAAAGAAGGAAAAGTTTTAGATGATAAAGAAAAAAAAACAAAGAAACATAGATCGGGTATAATTCCAAGGGAAAAGTGCCAGAACCAAGGGGAAGAAGTTGTGGAGGAGAAAAAGAAAGAGCAAGATATTGGCAGAGATCACCTCCTGAGAGGCTTGGAGTCCAGCAAAAAGTATAGGTGGGGCTGTTTGTTTCTCCCTCCCCCACATGAATCTCTGGCAGTCAGCAGGCTCCCAGGCTGCTGGAGAGCACTTCTACCCTCACGAGCCCCAAAGCTGCTGCCACTAGTGAACTGAGAGCTTCCTGAGCACAAAGCTCCAGGCTGCCAGCCCCCTTGGGGTCATTTTCCACCACCACGGACCTGAGCTGCTGCTTCTCCTCCCTGCATGTACCTTTGTCCTCCACAGGGGGCTTCAGCCCCTCAGTTTTCATCTCACTCATTCCCCACAAATATTTCTCAACTCTGGCCCAGTCTGCAGGAGCCACAGGGGCCAGTGGGTCCCAGGGCATCTGCATGACCTCAGAGCCTGGACATTCCAGGAGGGCTGCCTTCCAGAGAGAGGGACAGAGATGACCAGAGTGCCAGCTTTCCTCCATCCAGACTCTTTTTCTCCCCTTCCCCTCCCCCACCCACAGCTGCCAAGACAGGGCTCTCAGGAGCAGCTGCTTCCCCTCTGTTGGTGCGTATACCACACCAAGACTTCCACAGACAGTGGGGCTCAAACCTTTCCTTTTAAAGACCTGTAGCTGACTAAGGGGGACTCGGACTGTGAGCTCCCTGCTCACTGGCCCTCCCTGGTGCCACTTGCCTAGCTGCTCCATCACAGCAGGGCACACCCAAAGGAGAGGGACATTAAACCTGCTTGAGCACCCCATAGGCAACTTGGGACCAGCACATTTCTCCCTGGCACAGTCAGGGATTGATCTTAAGGGACCCTGGGACAGGCCCACAGACCAGATCCTATACCACCAGGACTCAATCGTGTTGCTCGGGGACATGGAGGGGAGATGTATGAACTAATCTTGGGAGGCAAGGGAGCCCTTGTGGGCAGAACTTAAAAGAGAATGCAGTGTGGGTCCCAGCTGCTGCACACTCAAGGAGCACCCCTCCACATACAGAAAGGCCTTGCTCTTAGCCCAGGGCAGAATCCTGGACAGGCAAGTTCCCAGCCTGCATCATGGGGGAGCTCAGGTAGTTTGAGCTCCTGCCTGCTGGCAGATGCTAGAGGGAGACCACAGAGAGGGGGAGAAGGGGAGGAGGGGAGAGAAGAACGAAACCCACTTCTGACAGTCAGACTGTGAACTGCAGGCAGCCCCTCCCCCAAAAAACAGATGTTCTGGCTGGGTGGGACCACATCCAGTCCCTCCCTGGCAGCTTTACCCAGAAGCCTGGGAGTGGACTTTTGACCCCTGCCAAGACAGCTAACTTACCAGCTTTTGTGGAGCCTGAGGGCAGGCTCACCCAACCCAGCCCCAACCAGCCTTACTCCCCCACTTGCCTCTGCTATAGTGGAAAATAAGGACTCACCTGGAAGTTTCAAGGCCTCACCTACCATCTGGGGAATTCCAGTGCTTCTCCTGAGGGGCTAGAGCTGGTCACTGCATCCTGTTCATTTTGGAAAGCACCACTTACTGACAAGGAGGTCAACTTGTACGCCCTTTAAAGCATTTACTGATTCAATCATACAGAGTGTGGTTGATTCTCACCTACAAATACCAACTACTGTCTCAGAGATTAAACTGGACATGCCATTCCAATTGACATTGTTAAGAAGACCACAGGGCTGGGGAAAGAGAAAGGATTCCAAAGACTTCCATCCTCCTTCATCAGCAAAAGACAGGGAATCCGCCCACACACATAGTTCACCACTGCTACAGCCTACAATCAGCAACTGAGAAAACCACCACACTAAGGATATCTCTAACCAAGGCATCCATCCAAAACTTCAACTGCCATCAAAGAACCCACAAGCAAAGCCAAAGGTTCTTACCCATCATATGCTATAGACACACCCTTACAAGTGAAGGGGGGCGGGGGTGGGGAAAAGCCCCATCTAAACAAAAGAAAATCCAAAAATAAGAAGTGACAGCTGCTCCAGATGAGAAGGAATTAGTGCAAAAACTCTGGAAGTATGAAGAATCAGAGTGAAAGGACACCCCCAATTGCCATCTCCAGCAATGGATACCAACCAAAATGAAAATACTGAAATGACAGACAAAGAATTCAAAGTATGGATTGTAAGGAAACTCAATCAAATCCATGATAAAATGGAAAACAAACACAAAGAAACCAGAAAAACAATTCAGGAAATGAATGAAAATGTCACCAAAGAGATTGACTTATTAAAAAAAAAAAATCATTCCTGGAAATGAAAAATTCATTTAAGGAAATATAAAACACAGAGGAAAGTTTTGAGAATAGACTAGACCAGGCAGAAGAAAGAATCTCAGAGCTTGAAGACAACTCTTTCAAATTAACTCAGTCAGTCAAAAATACAGAACAAAGAATGAACAAAGCCTACAAGAAATATGGGAATATGTAAAATGGCCAAATATAAGAATTACAGGCATCCCTGTGGGGTGAAGAAGAAAATACAAAAGGGCTAGAAAACCAATTTGAGGGAATAATTGAGGAAAACTGCCCTGGTCATGCTACAGATTTAGACATCCAGGTACCAGAAGCTCAATGAACACCTGGGAGATTCATCGCAAAGATGCAATCACCAAGTCACATACACATCAGACTGGCCAAAGTCAACATGAAGGAGGAACTCTTGCAAGCCCTAAGGTGAAAACATCAAATAACTAACAAAGAAAAACCCATCAGGCTAACTGTAGACTTCTCACAGAGACCTGGCAAGCCAGAAGGGATTAGGGTTTCATCTTCAGTCTTCTTAAATGGAACATCTACCAGCCTAGCATTTTGAACCCTGCAAAACTAAGTTTCATATATGAAGGAGAAACAGAGACTTTTCTAGACAAGCAAACACTGGGGGAATTTGTCAAGAACAGACCTGCCCTACAGGAAATACTCAGAACTTCATTATGCATGGATCAGCACAATAGACACCAACCACTGTAAAACCACTCAAAAGCTAAAGCTCAGAGCTCATAGAAAACAATAGCAGAAGAGGTAAAACAAAGTAATAAGGTACTACCCAACAGGATGAACAGAACAGCATCCCACGTATCAATTCTATCAATCAACATGAATGGTCTGAAAGCCCCACCCAAGAGACACAGGCTGGCTGAATGAATGAAAAAATACAACTCAAGTATCTACTGTCTCCAGGAAACACATCTAACCTGCAAGGACTCATACAGACTCAAGGTGAAGAGATGGAAAAAAATGTTCCATGCAAACAGAAAGCAAAAGAAAGCAGGTGTAGCCATTCCCATATCATATAAAATTGACTTTAAATCAACAATGGTAAAGAAAGACAAAGGTGATTGTTATATAATGGTAAAGGGAGCAATTCAGTAAGATGACATAAGGATTCTAAATATTTATGCACCTAACACAGGGGTGCCCTGATTCATAAGGCAAATTCTACTAGATCTAAACAAAAAGATAAACAGCAGCATCATAATTGCCAGGAACTTCAACACCCCACTGACAGAACTAGACAGATCATCCAAACAGAAAATAAACAAACACGGAATTTAAAGGGGCCTAGAACAAATGGGCCTGACAGACATTTACAGAACATTTTACCCCAAAACTACTGAATATACATTCTTCTCATCAGCACATGGTACATTCACCAAGAACGATCATATCTTAGGCCACAAAAAATGTCTCGACAAATTCAAAAAAATATAAATCACACCATGTATCTTCTCAGACCACAGTGGAATAAAACTGGAAATCAACTACAAGAGAAACACCCACTTCTACACAAAGACATGGAAATTAAACAACCTGCTGCTGAACAATCAATTGGGTCAATAATGAAATTAAGATGAAATCAAAAGATTCCTTGAACTAACAACAAAGGAGACACAAGCTATCAAAATCTATGAGATTCAGCAAAATCAGTCCCAAGGGGAAAATTCATAGACTTAAATGGCTACATCAAAAAGAAAGATCACAAATTAACAATCTAATGACATATCAAGGAACTAGAAAAGGAAGAGCAAACCAAATCCAAAGTCAGTAGAGTCAAAGAAATAACTACAGTTAGAGCAGAACTAAACAAAATGGAAAACAAGAAAACAATACAAAGGATCAATGAAACAAAAAATAGGTTCTTTGAAAAGATAAATAAAATTGATTGACCTCTTGCTAGATTAACAAGGAATAGAAAAGAAAGGACACAAATAAGCTCCATCAGAAATGGAAAAGGAGATATTATGATGGATACCACAGAAATACAAAATATCATCGTTTAATACAAAGAAAATCTCTACACACATAAACTCAAAGACATAGAAATGAACAAATTCCTGGAAATACACAACCTCCCAAGACTCAATAAGGAAGAACTAGAACTCCCGAATGGACCAATAACAAGCAGCAAGATTCAAGCAGTAATAAAAAATCTTCCAAAAAAAAAAAAAAGCCCAGGCAATTATAGCAGCAGCAGAAATAAATAAATGAGACTTGATTAAACTTAAAAGCTTCTGCACAGATAAAGAAATAATAAACAGAGCAAAGAGACAACCTACAGAACAGGAGAAAATATACACAATCTACACATCCAATAAAGTGCCAATATCCAGAATCTACAAAGATCTCAAACAATTCAGCAAGAAAAAGCACACAACCCCATTAAAAAGTGAGCAAAAGACACGAACAGAAGCTTTTCAAAAGAAGATAGACTAATGGCCAACAAACTTATAAAAAAATGCTCAATGTCACTAATCATTAAAGAAATGCAAATTAAAACCACAATGAGATACCATTTTACTCCTGTTAGAATGGCTTTTATTAAAAAGTCAAAAAACAATAGATGCTGGCATGGATGCAGAGAGAAAGGAATGCTTATACACTCTTGGTGGGACTGCAAATTAGTACAATCTCCATGGAAAACCCGTATGGAGATTCCTCAAAGAACTAAAAGTAGATCTACCATTCAATCCAGCAATGCCACTATTGGGTATTTATCCAAAAGAAAAGAAGTCATCTTATCAAAAACATACCTGCACTCAAAAGTTTATTGCAGCACAATTCACAATTGCAAAGATGTGGAATCAACCCAAGTGCCCATCAATTCATGAATGGATTAACACAATATGGTATATGTATACCATGGAGTACTACTCAACCATAAAAAAGGGTGAATTGATGTCTTTTGCAACAATTTGGATGGAACTGGAGACCATCATCCTAAGTGAAGTATCTAAAGAATGGAAAAAAACACCACATGTACTTGCTATTAAATTAGAACTAACCAATGAGCACACATGTGCACAAAGGGAAGTAAAAGTCATCGGAAATCAAGTGGGTGCAGGGGAGGAGGGGAGAGGCAAAAACCTACCCAACACATACAATGAACACTATTCAGATGATGGGCACACTTACAGCCCTGACTCAAGCATTACAAAAGCAATCCATGTAACCAAACACATTTGTACGCTTAAATATCTGAAATTAAAAAAAAAAAAAAAAAAGAAACCAGTACCTAAAAATAAATAAATATATATATACATTATATATATGTATGCTGTGTATATGTGCATATATATTCCCCTTATTAAGTAAATTATATGTATATGTATAATTTCTTCCCATAAAAGAAATAGAAGATGATGTTTAAAAATCAGCAAAGGCCTGAACATTTTCATGTGTCAGACAGGGTGACTCCTTCTGCTACTTCCACCTGGTGGCAGCATGCCTAAAATTCAAGCAGAGTAATCAAAATATTCTCAGTAGCTCCCTCTAGCCCAGGGAAAACCTGACAATTATACAGCGAGTTCTAATCACATAGAAAACCTAGATTTTGATATACAAGTACATCTATACAGGGGAGTTGCTCTGAATATGAAGAGAGAAATGGACAAGAAATGGTATAAGTTAGTTTATGGTGAACAATAGCCCTTGAATGTTGACAGGAAGAGAAATATATAACATTTTAAAATATTTTACAATAAAATAAGAGATAAATAGATAAAGAGCATTACGGGAAATATTTTTAGGGTAATAAAAGCATGCCCATGTTTGTGTTGAAGAAAGGATTTAGTATAAGAGAAGATTTAAGATTCAAGACAGAAAATGTAAATTTGAGGATCTGAAATGCTTGACAGGATGGGAGGGGTGGGACTAAAAGTACATGAAAGGGCATTTGACCAAATTCAACACATTCAATAGTTTGTTTATTATTTTTAAATATTCAATGAAATAAAAATTGATAGACATATTCTTAAGATATATTTGAAAGCATTCTTAATGTAAAAATATTGGATGCACTCCCATCAAAACCTGAACCAGACCAATATATCCGCTGAATATTAGTTAATATTGCAAAAAAGGGGGAAATGCAATTAGACAAGAGAAAGAAATTAGAGGCAAAAGAATCATAAAGGAAGAGGTAAAACAATGCATACAGATGATATTATTAATATTATTTATCTGGAAACTCTAAGAGAATTGATTAAAAATACTAAAACAACACCAAGTAAATTGCAGGAATAAAATTAGAAATCGAAATACTTCATGAACAAACAATAACCTGTTAGAACATGTCACAACTGATCTCATTACAACAGAAAAGTAAAATAAAATTCCTAGGCAAAAATCTAACAAGAAATGCACCAAAACCTAAATGACTAAAAGTATAAACACACTTAAAGGACACAAAAGCAGATCTAACAAATGGAAAGACATACCATGTTCTCTCACTGTATGACTTAACATGAAAATATATCAGTTCTGTTTGTTTGTAAATGTAACATGATCTCAATAAATATAGCATGATGGGATTTTTTTCTGGAGCAAGAAAAACTGATAATAAAGTTTATATGAAAGAATAAACAAGCAAGAATAGCATGAAAAATCCAGGACTAGGGGTGAAAGACCTGACATATAGAAGCTAACCCTAATAGATGTAAAAACAATATAAAGCTTCTGTAATTAAAACAGGATGTGAGCACATGAATAGGATGGTAGACCACTGAAACAGAATGTAAAACAATGGAAATTTAATATTTAATATTTGATGAAGGTAGCATCTTGAATCAATAGAAAATAGGGTAGGTTATCATTTTTTAATGGCAATGGTACAACTGGATAGCCTTACGAAAAATAATAAAATTAGATCCATTTCTCACACTATAAATAGCATAAATTTCAAATACATCCAAATGTAAAAATTAAAATCCAACAAGTTCTGGAAAGGAAAGTGAAACATGGATGAAGTTATTTAAAACCTGAAAGTAGAGAACACTTGGCAGACAATTACTCAAAACCCAGAGGCTATAATTATTATATAAATATTAATAAATGTGACTACATTTTAAAAAGCATTTTTTACCTGGAAAAAAAAATCATAAGAGAAGCCAAAAGACAAATGACAAAATGAGAAAAATATATATGGAATTTATATCTCAGACAAAAAGCTAATACCTTTAATATAAAGTGCTTCTAGAATTTGAGAGTGAAAAGACAGAAATGGGCAAAAGATACAAATAGAAATTTCAGAGAAAACAGAAACATTAATGTTTCTTAAACTTTTAAAAAAGATGCTCAACTTTTCTCATATAAGAAATGCATCTTAAAACTATAGAAAAGATACTTCAAGAAAAAGGGGGTTGAGACTTCTTTACCCAACTATGATGGAGTAACAGCATGCAGAGTTGCCCTCTGCCCTGTATCACTAGAAAGCCAGACGAAATATATAAAACAGCTTTTTTCAGACATTAACAAAAGGCAATGAAAGGCTGTTTTTCAGGAAGGAGGGGAAAAAAAAGAATTTTTGCCTAGAAGCAATTTCCAAACAGGGATGCAGGGCTCAGGAAGCAAAAAGGGCTTGGTAGTCTCGATTATTCAGTAACTAGGGAATTCAGAGACTCGTGCTCAGAAAGGCCAGAGCAGTTAGAATCTGTAGAGCAGAAAACTGGAGAAAAGGGAGCTATGCAAAGATGAACTCTACGAAGCTGCATAGAGATTTACTTGACCCTCTTTTTGCCATTTCCATCCCTTCTGCCATGTGAGGACACAGCGTTTGTCCCCGTCAGAGGAGAATGCAGCAACAGGACGCCATCTTGAAAGCAAAGAGTGAGCCCTCACCAGACACCGAACATGCCAGCACCTTGATCTTAGAATTTCCAGCCTCCAGAACTGTGAGAAATAAATTTCTATTATAGTTGACCCTTGAACAACATGAGTCTGAACTGCGTGGGTCCATTTATATGTGGATTTCCTTCTGCCTCTGCCACCCCTGAGACAGCAAGACCAACCTCCCTTTTCCCCCTTCTCCTCAGCCTACTCAATGTGAAGATGATGAGGATGAAGACTTTTATGATGATCCACTTCCACTTAATGAATAGTAAATATATGTTCTATTTTCTCTCAAAAAAAAAAAAAAGAAAGAAAGAAAAAGATCTACTTGAGACTTTGGCTTGATACCACATCTAAGTACAATTAAATTCCATAAAGCCAGGTTAAGGAAAACAAAAACTTTTTTGATAAAACAGATTACCAGAGAACAATAAGCAGAACAATTCCCAGAGTTTACATGCCTGGTATCATTTAAGTTCCTACCAGAGTGAAGACATTTCAATAAATACAGGAAGCATACATTAAGAAACCCAGAATAATCACGCCGTAGTACTGGGACTGTATCTTCCCTATGCTATTCTAGATGTACACTAGAAAAGCTCAAAAATAAACTTCAAAAGGATCAGACTAAGCCTCAAGATACTTAAAAGTCTTCCAGAAGAAATCCCAACACACTTTAAAAGAATACAATAAAATACAGCATTCAACAACATAAAATCTATTATTTCCATGTCTGAAAATTGCTAGATATGGAAGAAGCAGAAAAATGTGGCCTGTCAGCAAACATATAAAAAGATGCTCAACAACTCTAATCATTAGGGAAATGCAAATCAAAACCACAATGAGATATCACCTAACCCCAGTGACATTGGCCTTTATCAAAAAATCCCAGAACAACAAATGCTGATGAGGATGTGGAGAGACAGGAACACTCTTACACTGCTGGTGGGACTGCAAATTAGTGCAATCTCTGTGGAAAAGAATTTGGAGATACCTCAAAGAGTAAAAATAGAAATATCATTTGATCCAGCAATAGCACTATTAGGCATCTACCCAAAGGAACAAAAGACATTCTATAATAAAGACATCTGCACTCAAATGTTTATGGCAGCACAATCCACTATTGCAAGAATGTGGAAACAACCCAAGTGCCCATCAATCCATGAGGGGATTAATAAGATATGGTATATGTATACAATGGAATACTACTCAATTATAAAAAACAACAGTGATCTAGCACCTCTTATATTTTCCTGGATAGAGCCTGAGCCCGTCCTCCGAAGTGAGGTATCACAAGAATGGAAGAAGAGACACCTCACGTACTCGCCATCAAATTGGCACTGACTGATCAACAGTAAGGTGTTCACACGGTAGTAATATTCTTCAGGGGTTGGGGGTTTGGGTGTAGGTAAACTCATAACTAATGGATGCTGTGAGAGTTGTAAGGGGAGAAAGGGCATGCCTCAAATCATGGTTTGGGTGTGGCAAAGTCATAACATGTAACCAAAATGTTTGTACCCCTATAATAACCTGAAATAAAAAAATAAAATAATTAATAAAAATTAATTAATTAATTAATTTTTTAAAAAAGGAAAAGAAAAATGTGGCCTATAACCAAGGGAAAAATAGTTCTCAACAAAAATCCCAGAAATGACAGAGATGATGGAATTGGCAAATAAAAACTTTATAATTAGCTATTTTAGATATATTAAATATGGTCAATAATTTTTTTTAAATGAACATGATGCTGAGAGAAATGGAGGATATCAGAAATAATCAAAGGGAACATCTAGAGATTAAAACATATATGATATCCAAAAAGAAAAAAATTACTTGATTGTATTAACATCAGATTAGATGCTACATAAGAAAATATCAACATGCTTGAAAACATAGCGATAGAAGCTATCCAAGCTGAAACAGAGAAAAGACTGACACAAAAAAATGAACAGAATCTCAGTGATCTATGGAACAGTACCAAGCAGTTTAACATAGGTATAATTGTTGTTCTAGTAGGAGAAGGAGGAAAAGAGAAAAATATTTAAAGAAATAATGGCTGAAACTTTCCCAAATTAGATGAGAATTATATGCCCAAAGATCCAAGAAACTCAATAAATTTGCAAGCACAATAAACACAAATAAAATCATGCAAAGGTACATCATAATTGAATTTCTGAATATTTAGCAGAAAGAAAATTTTAAATGCAGCAGGGGGGAGCACATTACATAAAAAGTAAAAAATGATAAGAATGACTACAGACTTTGCATCAGAAATGATGCAAACAAGAAGATAATAGTGAGACATCTTTAAAGTGCAGGAAGAAAAACAATCTAGAAGTCCATATTCAATGGGAATATCTTTCAAACTTGAAGAGAAAATAAAGACTTCTTAATACAAGCAAAAGTTTAGAGAATGTTTTGTCAGCAGACTGCACCACAAGAAATGTTAGGAAGTTCTCTAGGCAGAAGGAAAAAGATACCAGTTGGAAACTTGAAGAGCCCCTAAAATTGTCAAAAGTTACCTTGGAGATATGATGTAAATGTAAAATCAGAGAGCACTTTAAATTTTAAGTGTGTGGATAAATATAAAAAGCATTTTTCTCAATTGTTAATGTCCTTAAAAATAAAGCGAGGAAACATGATAGAAAGAGCAGGAGGTACGGGCTGCATTTTAAGTCAAGTAGCGAGATTAGGCCTCACTGTGAAAGTGGTATTTATACAGAGACTTGAAAAAGATGGTCAGAGTTGTGCTCAGTAATATCAGGTACCCTAGGGTACTATTGAGTAATCGTGGCTTACTGAAACATCCCTCCCAGGCCATACATTGCATCACGCACTACAGTAACTATACCTTAACCCAAAGTACTGGCTCTAAAGGGAGATATTTTTGGACATATGAAGATGTTTAGAGGAGCAAAAAAAATCTTTCTGAGCATTTGAAGAAATCACAAATTACATAATGAAGATAATTGTGTGAAGACCGTATTCTGTTCTCCAGACACCCAGCCCTGGCTGCTCTAAATTCCATTTCTTGTATACTCAGCTTCAGGAAGGGATCTGATAAAACTCATTTCTTTAAGGACTAATGAAGCTGGTATGTGACCACCTGTACTTCACATTCCTTATTGTTTTGTATTAGGAATTTATAATAATATTGAATTTATATTATTATATTTATATTTACAATAATTTCTGTTTTAATGAGGACAGAATTTTAGCCAAGCAATAAATCCCTATTCGGAGAAACTGAAGCCTCAGTTAGCAGATGGGTTATATATATCTTTGGTCAGAATTAAGGACTGGAATCCTTGCGGAGAAGTTATAAAATCATAAGACAAAGGCCAAAACCCATGAACAAGCCCCAGCAAGAGCTATCTGAGTACATGCACAACCTTATCAATGATTGCTTATTTTTCTCTTTGGCCCATATTCAACCAAGATTCAGCAGTAACAATGCTTCATTTATAGATTTTCAATGGAAGTGTTGCCATGTCTTTCAGTGTTATTAATAAATCCCAATCCCCGTTCTCAATCCCACTGCACAAAACTTACAACTAGAAAAAAACAATTCATTATAACAAACTTCAAATAAGCCCCATAAGGCAGACTCTTCTTGAGACTCAAGAGCAAATAATACCTCAGGGGTTCATTAAAAGTTGACTTTTCTCTAAGAACCCTTGAGGGTTCTTGTCTGGATGATGCAATACCAGGGAAAGTTCCTCTGAGTTAATGTCACTTTCACAGACTGTTGCCATGGAGGCTTCATTTCAAATGCATTTCAAAATTATTAGAGCACTCTCTTTTTAGTTTTTTTATTTTATTTTTATTTTATTGAGGTAAAATTCACATAAAATTTACCATTTAAGCATATACATAAAGTGGATTTTAGTATATTCACAATGTTTTGCAACCATCAACACTATTTGGTTCTAGAACATTTTGTTATCCCTAAAAAGAAACCTCATAGCTATTAAATAGTCACTCCCTATTCCCTCCTAACCCCA
This sequence comes from Indri indri, assembly GCA_004363605.1. NCBI lineage: Eukaryota > Metazoa > Chordata > Mammalia > Primates > Indriidae > Indri > Indri indri. Next base: position 19,528 of record RJWJ010016808.1, on the reverse strand, counting down.
GCCCCTGGCAACCAATAATCAATCTGTTTTCTATCTCTATGGATGTGCCTATTCAGGACATTTCACATAAATGAACTTATATAATACATGGCCTTTTATATCTGGCTTCTTTCACTTACCATAATGTTTTCAAAGTTCATTCATATTATAGCATATATCAGTACTTGTTTCCTTTTCATGGCTGAATAATATTCCATTGTATGGATAGACCACATTTTGTTTATCCATTCATCGGTTGATGGCCATTTGGATTGTTTCCACTTTGGGGCTATTATAAATAATGCTACCTGAAAACCAGCCAAAGGTGAGATCTTAGGGCTTTCTCAGGTCTCTTCTGAGCAGTATCCAGCCCTAAGTCTGCATATGGCCTTCCCAGGAATTTGTGGGAGCTTTTCAAAGTCCTTATTTCCCAAAGCATCTCATTCTCCAGTCTTTCCTGTCAGTCTTTTTGGTTAATCTATTTTTTGCCCCAGTTGTTATCCCTTGCTTCAGGCTGTGACTAATACATTTGCCTTTAAATACTTTTGACAAGCCCCGTCTCCCTACTCCCACTCCACACCCTACAAAGCTACCTCAGCCCTGGGAGAAAGCTCCAGATTAGGCAAAATAAAGGCAAGCTCCTTGAGCTAATCTTTCAGAGACCTGCCAGAGAGGACAAAACAAACCACTTCAATTTTTTAAATATTCATAGGTGGATAACTGGATAAATTATAATGTATATGAGTATTATTTAGCTTTATAAAAGGAAATCCAGTCCTTTATGACAACATGGATGAACATGAACCTGGAGGACATTATGCTGAGTGAAATAAGCCAGATGCAGAAGGAAAAATACACACATGATCTCTCTTATACATGGAATCCAAAAAAATGCCAAATACATAGAAACAGAATAGAACATTGGTTACCAGAGGTGGGTTAGGCGCTATGGAAAGATGTACATCAAAGGGTACAAAGTTGCAGTTATGTAGGATGAATAAATCCAGATATCTAATGTGCAGCATGAGGTTAATATTGTATACTGGGAATTTTCTAAGAGAGAAGATTTTAGATGCTCTTACCACAAAAAAAAAAAAGGTAACTATGCGAGAAGATGGATATGTTAAATTGCTCACTATATATATGTATATCAAAAATCATGTTGTATAACTTAAATTTTACAATTTTAAAAAATCTCATTTTTTTTAGAATAAGATCTGTGATGCTCCCCCCAGTACTGGGTACTTGTGCCGGGAATGTAGGCTTCTATCTTCAAGGCTGCCAATGAGGTAGGAGCCAAAGGCATCCAACATAAATTAAAATTCCACAAAGCTCTCTTACAAAGACTCAGCATTTTTTCCTTGATTAAGTGTAGCCTGGTTGCTGCAAATTTTTTATTAATATCCAGAGTTCTAAGAAGTTGCTTCGGAAAGTTTTTGCCAGCTTATTTGTTGCTTTTGTGGGTGGAAAAAAGACTTTTGAAGTTCCCTACCTGCCATTTTTGCTGACCTCACTCTAGGATCACCTCCCCTTTATTCTCAGATTGCGATATTCAGTTATGGTCCTACTAAGTAACAAGACAATGAACGCTGGAATCAGACTGATCTCAATGCGAATGCTGGGTCTGCCACTTCCTAGCTGAATGACAGAGATAAATTTGTTTAACCTCTCTCTGGACTTCAAATCCCTTAAGACAGGGATAATAATTCCTAAACTCAAACAGATAAAGTTATGAATAAATGGTGCCAGACACAGCACCATTATATAAGGTATAAAGCTTATCATGTAATGTGGATTTTCCTCTCTTTACTTCTGCAATGTGAAACTTAGAGACTTTTCCCTATATCTAAGAAGGAACATGGTTAGGACAGGTATTGTTCCTGGGAGGTGGGGGAAGACAGGTAAAATCAAATGAAACCATGTATTTTAAAATGCAATAAACACACACACACACACACACAATTACAAACAGTATACACAATATGATCTCACTTTAGAAGAAAAGGCATATGAATCCACAGAAAAACATCTAGAAGGATAAGCATTAAGTAGTTAAGAATGGTAAGCACTGGATAGGGGAAGTATGGTAGTTTTAATATTTCATTTTTTTCTTATCTATACTTCATCACATTCTACATGCACATATATATTACTTTTGTAATTTTTTGAAATGCTTATGAAATAGAGTAATAAGATCCCTCTTCTGTTTATCTCCAGAAATTTCATAAATCAACTTCACTTCGAAAAATAAAGTTTTACACAAAAGTAAGTTATAGCAAAACAGCACATTACAGCAGAAGACAGGAAGGGCTGGTGGTCAGAAGTACTGGGTTCTAGGCTCAATTTTGCCTCTTGCCAGTTGTAAGACCTCGGGTGATTTGGGTAACATCTTGAGCTTCAATTTCCTAAAATGAAAAAAATGAATACAGCTCATTTGTTTTTCCCTAAGTTGTGCTGATAATAAGGTAATCAAGATAAAGCTAGTGCAGCCACAATGCCAAGGAGACACAGGTATATGGATATAAGAGGCTGCAAACTACAACAGTAGTTCTCAAACATTGGTATGTATTAGAATCACCTAGAAAAGCTGTTAAAACTCAGATTGCTGGGCCCCATCTCCAGAGTTTTTGATTCAGTAGGTCTGGGAGTAGGGCCCAAGAATTTATATTACAAGTTCCCAGGCAGTACTGATGATGCTAGCTGAGAATCACTGAACTGGAGGCAAGGAAACAAACACAGGCTCCTCAGGTTCAAGTTCCAAGTCACTTCTATTAGATCCATGACCTTAGGCAAATCTCTTTATCTGCACTTCAGTTTTTTCACCAGTAAAAAACAGTAATTCCTGCTAATAAATACCACAAGCTATTTATGAGAATTAAATATTTAAACTTGTGAAAGGAATGCACAAACTCTACTGAATTATGCAAATATTATTATTTGTAAAAGTTAGGCAACTAACATAGCTGAAATTTAAATTATTTTCATCTTAGGAACCCAACAGTGAAGATCCATGGCTTTCAGAAAACATGTCTGAAATTTGAGTACTTGCTACTATAGAGGTAATAGTGCCTTGGTTAGACACCATGATATGACCATGTAAATATTAACAATAATAACCACAAGGGTTAAAATTTATTGAATGCTTACTATTTAGAAGGCAGTGTACTAATTTAAACCTCACAATCCTATGAGAGAGCTACTTTTAATAATTCCCAGTTGTAGCTAAGGAAGTTTAGGCTTCAAATGTTTAAGTAATTTTCTCAGGGTCACACAGAAAAGATCAAGAACAAGGTTTCTAAATAATATGCTTACAGTGCTATTTGTTGACTCACCTAATTTAGACATTATTCATTAATTCATGGCCTAGAATAGTATTAATATTAACTCATAATAGTTATTCAATAATTTTTTCAATTAGCAATAATCGCGCCTCGGATAAACCTCATTGGCTACGATACTGCCACTGCGCAAAGCTCAGTAATTTTTTGCTAAGGGAATTGCTACCCGCTAGACATGATTGGGATTTTGTTCTCTTACTTTCCCACACTCCTAATCTCTATCTCCTATCCTCCCAAAATAGGTAAATCACAATTTTCATTTCTCAATACTCAACGTTTACTGTACTGTGATATGTTATTTAGTATTTAGCAGCATGCCTGGCCCCTAGATGCCAGTAACATGCTGCCACCCCCAGACATTACCAAAAGTCCCTTGGAGGCAAAATCACCCCCTATGGAGAATCACTTGCTCTATAAGAATAATCCCATCAGTTCTAGCAAACAACTTTCTCAAAAGAAAGGTCCTATTTGCTCTCTCAAGCTCTGCATTCCTTCTGCAGCTTTTTTTCTAAGTAGCAAAAAAAAAAGTTAACGTGTGTGTGTGTGTGCGTGTGCGTGTGTGTGTCAGAAGAAGGTGTAAGTCCAGAGATAGTAATCGTTTTTAAAATTGAGATATAATTCACATACCATAAAATTCACATACCATAAAATTTACCACTTTAACATGTACAATTCAGTATCTTTTAGTGTATTCACAACGCAGTGCAGCTAGCACCATCTAATTCAGAATATTTTCACTGCCCCAAAAAGAAACCCTGTACCCATTAGCAGTTGCTCCCCATTCCTCCCTTCCCCCAGCTCCCAGTAGATTAGCAAACGCTAATCTAGTTTCTATCTCTATAAATTTGCTTATTCTGATCATTTCATGTAAGTGGAATCACACAATACATAGCCTTTTGCATCTGGCTTCTTTCACTATTAACATAATGTTTCCTGTGCTGCAGCATGTATCACTACTTCTTTACTTTTATGGCTGAATAATATTCAACCGTGTGGACATACCACATTTTGTTTATCCACTCATTAGCTGATGGGCATTTGGATTGTTTGCACTTTATGGCTGTTATAAATAATGCTGCTATGAACATTCACACACAAGGTTTTGTGTGGACATATGTTGTTAATACTCTTGGGTATATACTGAGGAATGGAATCACTAGGTCACACGGTACCATTGTTTAACTTACTAACTGCCAAACTTTTCCACAGTGGCTGTGCCATTTTCCCTTCCCACCAGTAGTGTATGAGGATTCCAGTTTCTCCACATCCTCACCAACATTTGCTATTATCTTTTTATTATAGCTAGATGTGCATTGGTACCTCACTGTGGGTTTAATTTGTATTCCATGATGGCTAATGACGCTGAGCATCTTTTCATGTCCTTCTTGGCAATTTATGTATTTTCTTTAGAGAAGTGTCTATTGAAGCCCTTTCCCCATTTGATTGGATTGTTTGTCTTTTGTTTCTTTTTTTATTATTTCTCTGAATTGTTTGGAATTCATTTATTGTCTTTTGTTATTGGATTTTAAGAGTCCTTTATATATTCTGGATAGTAGACCCTTATCAGATATATGATTTCCAAATATTTTCTCCCATTTTGTAGGTTGTCTTTGCACTTTCTTAATAGTGTCATTTGAATGTACAAAAGTTTTTAATTTTGACAAAGTCTAATTTATCTATTTTTAGTTTTGGTGCTCATGCTTTTGGTGTCGTATCTAAGAATCCACTGTTAGATCCAAAGTCATGAAAACTTATCCCTTGTTTTATTCTAAGAGTTTTATAGTTTTAAAAGCAATTATTTTTAAAGACCAAACTTTAACCTGCCTTTTTGTCTTAAATGTCCCAAGGTTCCTCCAGCAGTCCTCTTGGGCATCAATATATAATCACCATCAGCTGTAAGCCTTTCTGCCTTAACCATGGGTTGACTCTAAAAGTGGAAAACCAGTAAATAGTGATTTGGGAATCAAAGCTTAAAAACAGAAAAATGGTGAAGCAATGAAAGTGGCCGAGATTTTTAAGGGGTACAAGGTGACATGGGAAGAGGAAGTCAAGGACAGAAAGACTTTTAGGGATCCCAGTGTAAAGGGCACACAGAGGAGGATGATCTGATTCCCCATTGAAATCATTTCACTTTTGAGCTGTGAGAGTGTTATATTCTATTTCTAGTTCCACCTACTTCTAACCCTGACCTAACTTGAATTTTTCTAAGCTCCACATTGGCACTAGCATAGAAGGAACATAGAAAGAACAGATCTCATCTATTTTTCTTAGTTCCCTTATTTTACCCAGGATAAACTACATTCAAAATCCAATTTACTCAATATTTTAAACTACGAACTTCTCAGTTGCTATAATCTAATCCTTCTCTAACAGAACAGTAAAAACTCCTCCTGTCTAGAGTCATAGATGCCGGCTTTTCAGCAATCACAGGGCTTAAGCCCAACTACCAATTTTTGGATTCAATTTCACAAGCAAAGCAAACCTAGTTGTTGGCATAAATACAGAAAGTGCTACATCCTATTTCTTTTCATATTTTCTTTCATTTTGAATACATAAACCCATAAACATATATATAATTTTTCATAAATACATAAAGGTGATAACATGCATTTTTTGAGTGTGTACAGTTCTTTGTTCTTTATTCGTTTCTTTCTTATTTGTGACATTGTGCCAATACCACAGTCATGACACATGCAAACACCTAAAACAGCGTTTCTTCATGGTCTTCTAACTTTTACATCTGTGTGCATTAAAATTCAATTAGTCAGGCTCCATTAACACTGACATGCATGGCCCGTCAGGGTACAGACTGTACTCCTTTTGGAAATGGTTTCTCAGGAGCCACCACATGATGTTCTCACCCCATCTACTTCCCTCTGATTTAGCTGCTAACTATCCTTCCCGAAGTAGGACACCTGCTGTGTTAGATCACAGAGCTTCAAGTCCGGGGGAAAACTAAGGATGATTTCCAGATGCCTGATAGCAACTCACATTTCTATAGCAACTGCACATTTGAAAAACATTTTCATTCGCATTATCCCATTTTATGCTTACAACATACCTTGGGAGTTGATATTATTACTCTTCAGTTTATAGATAAGGAAATGACTTGTCACTCGGTAAGGAGTAGAACTATAACCACACCACACTGTACTCCCTAGATTTTGAATATCACCTTTATATTATCACAATCTAGTGAATATTTTGGGATTGTCTATATGAAAACAGAGATTAAATTTCAGAAGCAAAATACATGTCCAAATCTAAGAAAGAAAACACAAAAAAATTTTATCTCTAAATATGTGGAAAGGTTGTAGGCAGTAAAAACTCCAAGTCTAGCCCATTTTCTCAAACCATCCTATCTCTGGAACAATCTGGCTGGTCTGACTCCTAGAGAACATCAGTAGTAGTGAGATGAGTAAAACGCAGAAGACAGTTCAGTGGGGGGAAGATGCTCATACCTGGCTGTACCACAGGGCTTCACTCTAGATGAGAATGGCAGCAGAAGATTACTCTACAGTGACAGATTTCATCCTTGGGGAGTAAGCCAGCCAGGGCTCCAGCTCCCCCTCTTCTAGGGATCTATTTGAGCACTATCATAGAGTCTGGTCTTGATTCATTTTTCTTAATTCTCAGCTTCATATTCCCATGTACTACTTCATCAGAAATTTATCATTTGTGGATCTCTGCAACTGCTCTATTATTAGAACACTGATGACCTTTGTGTTGGAGAAGACCATCATTTCCTATGAGGATGGCATGCCACAGCCCTACTTCTTGCTTATATTGTCATGGCCAAGTGCTATATGCTGACCAGCAACTGCTGTCATCACATTTCATCAAGTCAGCTCCCTGCTGGTAGTTGCAGTATTTGTAACAGAGTTGATTGGCTCAACAATAGATAATGTGCTTTGTATTAAAACTATAATATTGTGAGTTATTCATCAGCCTTTACTTCTCTCATGATGTATGTATGATATTAATATGAAATTTTCTTTTTGCCTCAATTCAACATTGTTGCTACTATTAATAGATTAACAGTCCATGTTTCCTATACCTTTTCTCTCCAGCATCCTCCACATCAGCTTCACAGAGGGCAAGCTCTGGGATTTTCTCTTGGTCTCATGCATTCACACTTTTGCTTTGTTCTTTCTCAGATCGTTTGCTCCAGAAAAAACCAGGTGCCACGTAGCGACAATATTCAATCAGCCCTATCGAAAGGGCCATGTGGTGAGGAAGTTAGGCCTCCTGCCACACTGAGGCCTTCTGCCAAAAGCCGTATGAGTGAGCCATCTGGGATGTGAATCTTCCAACCCCAATCAAGACCTCAAATGACCAAAGCCAACCTCTTGACTGTAATCTTGTGAGCAATTCTGAGCCACAGCAACCCAGCTAAGATGCTACCAAATTCCTGACTTACAGAAACTGGGAAATAATAAATGTTTGTTGTTTTAAGCTATTAATTTTTAAGTAATGTGTTACACAGAAATAGGTAATGCATATATGAACAAATACTCAAACTCATTAGTTATCAAGAGAAATTCAAATTAAAATAATGAGATATCACTTTATACCAGTAGCCCTATAGGAACTAAAAATTCTAATCCTGGATATGTGTCCCCACTGAATTTTCTTATAGGACCATAAGAAGAAATGTATGTTATTTGTGTTACAAGAATCAGAAGCAAAATGAGTGTCCATCAATAGGCAAGTGAGTAGGTAAAACAATGTATTCTGCAGCAGTAGAGACGAAAGAGACAAAAGATTACCCATGGACATAGCAACATGGAGTGCTGAGGGTTTTTTTTAAAGTAAAGAACAGAATGAGATATAAAACAGAATATTGCTTATGTATACTAAACATAATGCACAGACTTTTGGGTAAGGTGTAGTACGTTGTGGCAGGCAAATGCTCCTGCAGCAACAAATAGAAAAAGCTACATTATTTTTAAAAATTGTATCTTGTGAATATCAGCAAGCTATGGAAGAAATAAGAACAAGACGAATTTTTATCCTGAGGAATTGTCTGCTTCTGGGGCCTTAGTCCAGGCAGAGAGCCTCTGTAGGGGAAAAATGAACCATCAAAACTTCTGATGGTTGTTACAGAGGTGGAGTGACAACTGGAAACTTGAGGGACTTCAAACCCATGGCCAGTTTTCCCCCATACTATGCTGACTAAGTGATGGGGTGTGTAGACGGAGGACTTGAATAGAAGCTTCTAAAATGCAAAATGAAATCTCCTACACTCTGTGGTGCTTAGGAAACAAAGACTCCCCAGAAGGAGACCTGCATTGAACTCACTGATACAAACTCACTGAGCCAGTCTCTTCTTCAGAACATTTGCCAGATTTCGATGCCACCCACAGGAGGAGACTAAAGACTAAATGGAAATCCTCTGAAGATGATGATAGAACCTCTCACATTCTTGCACAGCTTAAGAGACAAAAACCCAACAGACTCTCAATCAAAAAACTGGAAAAGTCAGGCTTAGGAATAGAAAAAACTACATGTAGACTGAATATTATAATACTAAAACTCCAACACAGACCCAACCATGCTCAGTTCCTGATGACATTGTGATCAGTCCTCACCCTATTTGCCTAACCAAAGAAAGGAGAACCACCTTTGGTGAAAGATAGCATCATCTAAAGCATCTATAGTACTTTCGGTTTTTTTATACACAATGTTCAGCAAACAATGCAAAATTACTAGACATGCAAAGAGCTAAGGCCATATGACCAATAATGAAGACAAAATAGATAAAAAGCAGATCCATGATTACCCAGATTCTGAAGTTAGCCATAAGGATTTTAAAATAACTCTATTAATATTCTCAAGAAAATAGAAGATAGGTGAGTTAGATGAAAGTATGGAGATTTTCTCCCCAGAAAACTAGGACATATAAAACAGAATCAAATAGAATTTTCTGGAGTGATGATAATGCTCTAATCTTAATGAGGTATGGATTACAAAGGTGTATGCATTTATCAAACTCCACTTTAACTTTCCGCATTTCATTGTACATAAACTTTGCCTCAAAAAATAAACTGTAAACAAATATTGAAGTATAGTTGATATGCATGCTGAAGTATTTAGGGAGAATAATATCAATGCCTGCAATTCTCTTTGAAATGCCAAAAAAGATGAATTGACGGGTGGATAGAGGGATGGATAGATGGATAACAAAGTAAACCAAGTAAAATGCTAATGATAGAATTAAGGACTGCAGTCGTTCAGTATAAAATTCTTTCAACTTTGCTGTATATTATAAATTATATGACTGGGCATGGTGGCTCACGCCTGTAATCCCAGCATTCTGGGAGGCCGAGGTGGGAGGATCACTTAACTCAGGAGTTTGAGACCAGCCTGAGCAAGAGTGAGACCCCGTCTCTACTAAAAATAGAAAACATTAGCCAGGTGTGATGGCTCGCATTTATAGCCCCGGCAACTTGGGAGGGTAAGGCAGGAGGATCGCTTGAGCCCAGGAGTTGAGGTTGTTGAGCTAGGCTGATACCACGGCACTTTAGCCTGGGTGACGGAGCAAGACTCTGTCTCAAAAATAAAAAATATAAATAAAATCATACAACAAAATATTGATATACTATATTATGAATAATGGTATACCAATAAATTTGACAATTCAGATGAAAAATGGACAATCTCCTCAAAAACTTATCTAATATAATGGCTTAAATTACTCCACAAATTCTTTGGCACTCCTTCAAAATGTGAAGCCTAATTCTCCTCCCCTTGGACATGAGCTAGACTTAATGACTTCCCTCTACTGAATAGGAAAAAGTAAAAGTAGCAGTTGCAACTTCAGAGATTAGGTCATGAAAGGCACCATGGCTTCCTGTTTGCTTTCTTTCTTGGATCACCTGTTCTGGGAAAACCAGCTGCCATGTCATGCTATGGAGAGACCCATGTGATAAAGAAGTAAGGCCTGCTGCCAACACCCATCCAGATATCGAAACTCCCAGCCAATAACCACTGACTGAGTTTGGAAGTGGATCCTGCAACCCAGTCAAGCCTTTAGAAGTCTGCAGCCCCAATCAACATCTGACTACAACCTCACAAGAGACCCTGAGCCAGAACAACCCAGCTAAGCTGCTCCTAAACTTCTGATCTACATAATCTTTGGGATAATAAATGTTTTTGTTTTATTTATTTTGTTTCAATCCCTAAATTTTTGTATAATTTTTTATGCAACAATAGAAAACTAATGCATTTAAGCTAGCACAAGAGAAACTAGAAAATCTGAATAGTTAAATATTTACTAAGTAATTAAATCCATTGCGAAAACCTCCAAAGAAAATCCCAAGACTACATGGTTTCACCTGTAAATTCTTCCAAATATTTAGTGAGGAATTAATACCAATATTGCATAAACTCTCACAGAGAAAAAGGATGAAGAGGAAATACTTCCTAATTCTTTTGGTGTGGCCAGCATAACCAGTGAAAGACCTTATAAAAATGGAAAATTAGATCAAGTTCTTTCTTAAATGGAAATGTAAAAATTCTTAAAAAAATTTTATCAAACTGAAACCAACAAAAAATCAAGAAGATAATATATCTGAAACAAATGAGGTTTATTTTACAAATGCATGAGTAATCTAACATTTAAAATTTGATCAATATATTTCATCACAATAATAGAAAAAAGACAATCATATGAACATCTCTACATATGCAGAAAAGGAATTTTTAAAAATTCAACATCCAGTAGCAGGGGGGTAGAGGGGTTGGGGGGTGGGTAAACTCACAACTAATGGACACAGTGAGCATTGTAGGGGGGGGAAGGGTGCATCTTAAATCATGGTTGGGATGTGGCAAAGTCATAACATGTAACCAAAATGTTTGTACCCCATAATTTCCTGAAATAAAAAAAAATTAATTTAAATAAAACAAAATTAAAAATTCAAAAAAAATTTCAACATCCATTCATAACAAACACACTTAGCAAGGTAGGAATAAAAGAGAACTTCTTTAATGTGAAAAAGAATGCCTACCAAAAAAGAAAAGATAAGAAAACAACCTACAATAACCACCCTGCTCATTAGTAAAATACTAAAAACTTTCCCCCTAAGAGAAGGAAGAAGACAAGGGTATCAACTATCACTACTTTTATTCAATATTGTACTAAGGGTCTTAACCAGTGCAATAAGCCAAGAAAAAGAAATAAAAGGCATAAATATTAGAAAGAAAAAAGGAAACTGCAATTTTTTATAGATGATATGGTTGTATAGATAAAAAATCCAAATGAATCTACAAACTATTAGAATCAATAATGAATTTAACAAGGTTGCTATATACAAGATCAATATATAAAAATCAGTTATATTTCCATATATTATCAACAATTAGAAAATCAAAATTTGTAAAAAATAGTTCACTAGTCATGAGAGAAATTCCAGTTAAAACCACAATGCATTTTACTACCACACACCCTCTAAAACGGCTTAAAAAAAGTTTTTTAATTGCAAAAAACTAATGGCAAGAATGTAGAACAAGAACCCTTAATAAGATATTGGTGAAAGATAAATTTATGAAACCACCTGGAAAACTATGGAGATGAACATATATAGCATTCGGACCCAGCGATTCCACTCCTCAGTATATACCCAACATAAATGCACACATATATTCAGCATAAGACATGTATTAGAATGTTCATAGCCACATTATTTTACAATACCCAGAACCTGAACACCCAAATGTCCATCAACTGGCAAATAGATAAACAAATTGTTTACCTATAAAACATAAAAAAGTGAATTTCTGATACATATGACAACATGGATGAATTTCAAAATTATGTTGAGCAGACAGTCCAGACACAAAATATACATGCATATGATTCCATTTATATAAAGTACAAAAACAGGCAACAAAACGGATGGTTCTCCTAAATACAATGTGGCACAAAAGACAGACACAGAAAAGTATAGACAGATGATTCCATTTTTATAATATATTAGAAAAGGCAAAGCTAATCTATGCTATTAGAAATTAGGACAACAACTACCTTTTGGGAAATGCTAGTTATTAGAAAGGAGCACAAGGCAGTTTCTGGGATGCTAGTAATGTTCTGTTTCTTGGTTAGATGAAAATGTATTGAACTGCACACAAGATGTGTGTATATTAATGTACGTGTATTATACTTCAACGAGAATGTATTTTTAAAAAGCAAAAGAATATGCATGCATATAAACCAATAACAAACATTTGGCAAAAACACATACAATTCAAAGATACAGAAATGAAAGTATCTTCTCAGTAACAGGGAATGGAAATAAAGGATCCCTTCTGCGTTCCCATGCCTGGATCAGGCCAGTTACACACAGGGCAGCTCTGAATCAGAATTAGCCTCTACACTGTGGGATGGGAAGAGAGGTAGCCCCAGCCCATATTTGTGGGCCCAGGAAAAATGTTCAAACAGAGGCCCACATACCATATATCTAAAAAATTAAAAGTTACAAACCAAGCTAACAAACTGTTGAATAAAATTCTGTATGTTCTGCCTGCCTAGCCTGACATATCACACACATACATATATATACAACCTTCATAATGATCAGGAATGCCAGGCTCAAATTTAGAATCCTCAGACTCTCCCAGGCCCCTGGCCCAATCCCTGTCTCTTCCCAACCCAGCTAAGTCCCACACCGCAAAAAAAAAACCTCACAATGCATGGGTGTACACCCCAGGACTTCTAAATTCCATCCAAACCCCCACAACCAGCCATTCCTTAGGCCTACAAGTGCATACCAGAAGCACAATCTTCCCTGGCAGAATGTCCCTGAGGAAGAGGCCCACACAGGTCATGGAGGCAGGCTGGGGCCTGTGGGCAGGGTATTACAGAGACCCAGGCACTAGAAGAGTGGATACATAGGTACTAGAAGAGTGGTTTAGAGTGGGTGCATAGGCTCTGAGTGAACACGTCCCCTTGGCACGATGGACTCACTGCCTCATAGGAAGGACATAGCCAATGGGGACCAGAGTAAAGGCCAGCTTAGGGCCTATACTGCCAAGTTTAAGGGCAATACTACAGACAAGAGTCCCCTATTCTCCACCCACCCAACCCCACCAAAAGAGCTGATACTTGCCCTACACTTTACAGTTTACGAAGCACCTTCACATACAATACTTTTAATGAATCCTAACAACTTTGTAAGATTGTAACATACTTCCATTTGAGAGATGAGAAAACTAAGCTAAAAGTGACTTGCCTGAAGTCACACACACCAAAAATGAGCACCCCTCAGTCTCCAGTGGAGGAGCCTTCTCTCCAATTTCAAAGGTCACACTCTTTCCACTACTCAACATGGCCATGCATCCCCCAGCTCTCTAGAGAACTGATGGGCTAAAAAGGAATTGAAAATTGTAAATACATAGTTGAAATATTTTGGAAAAAGACCAGAGTCACAGAAGGAAATTTAACACCAAATACAGAGCGGTTTCTGAGAAAAACCTGGGCCCAGAGCAAAAATCATCACTGGGACAAAGACTACTATGTAGTGGTAGCAATCCTAGCTGGGTCCTGGGGGCTCCATTCCCACTCTCCAAACCACAAAATGAGGGCCTACAACACATTTAAGCAATCCCCACCCAAATTCCACACCAATTACATGGGGGGGTCCGGCTCCACAGCCCTCCTTCTCTCCGCCACCCCGCTGAAAATACTTTATTAATGAGAAGGCAACATAAAGCCACAGGACACCATCTGCTCAGAGACAATCCAGAGAGAGAGCAGCCTGGCACCACCCCAGGTGAAGCCTGACCCTCCTCCAGCAAGGACCCACTAATGCCATGCCTGCCTCTAATTACTAGGGTGTCTAGCTCACGACCTGGACAGTTATTTAGAGAACGTCGCCTGCTCCTAGCACAGATATCCATGACATAGCAGGCACTGTCTGCTCGAAGCCGGCTGCCTGAAGCTGCCATCTCCTCACTCCACTATCCCAGGATCCCTCCTGCCGCCTCTGCACCTCAAGGTCAGCAGCATCATGTCTCTTGCAAACGCAGCTGCAGAGTACATGCTCTCCGATGCCCTGCTGCCTGACCGCAGGGGTCCCCGCCTCAAAGGCCTGCGCCTGGAACTGCCCCTGGACCGGATGGTCAAGTTTGTAGCTGTGGGCTCCCCGTTGTTGCTGATGTCTTTGGCATTCGCCCAGGAGTTCTCCTCCGGTAAGTTGCTTCGAAAGCCCAGTGGGTAAGAGAGATTCCACTTCATATCGGGCTCTCCAAGGGCTTGGGAGGTGAGACAGCACCCACGGTGACCAGGTTTCATGACTTTGGGCTGGGCTGGATAACCCCAAAGGTAGGTAACGCGTAAGCAAAGCAGAGGCACCAGAAAGTTTTAAAAGTCATCTCCAAAATGTTACAATAAAAAAATTAGTTGTAATTTTAGTATTCGGATATATTTTATGTCATTTCAATACTTAAACTTTTAGTTTGGTTTTCATATGGATGAGAGAGGTTGGAGTCTCATAATCTTTTCAGGACCTCGGACCTCTCCATCTTAGCCGTGCTGGGAAGACGTCTCTTACTTCCTCTGCGCCCTCTTCCTGTGCCCCATCTCCAGGGTTACTGATCTGAGAACACATGTCAACTGTCTGATGGAGCTTGGCACATTAGGGGAGCTGGATAAGCTCACTGAATCCTCTCCACAAACCCCAGCCACGCGCAGACATGAGCATACACACGGATCTAGTGCTTCAGATGCTGGATTAACTCAGCAAAGCCACTGCCTCTATTAAAGAGAATGTGGACTTCCCCAGACTTCTGGCTTTCTTTTCTGGCTGTGCCACGAACTTACTACATTTCCTGTTGAGGGGCGGCCAACCTCCCACTGCCTCTTTGTCTGCCTCTTTCTGGAAAATAATGAGAAAACAAAAAGCCAGAGACTCTCCTCCAAACCCATTTTCCTTCTGGTACTACTTGCCCACCTTTTCTCTTGATTTGGGCTAAGAAATCCAGGCAATTAATCCTTCACATTTTAGAGTCTAAAAGGTGTCAGCTCTCTCAGGAAGGAGACGTCACCATCAAACTGCAAGGCGTCTGGTGCCAGGCTGTGGGAGCACAGGGAGCCCCCACTGCCCACCAATCTGGGAGTCTAGGGGACTCTGACAGAACAGAACCACCAGACCTAAAAGGCTGAGTCAGCCCCTGGTAGGCCTGGGCCAAAGAGCGGAGTGCTGTCTAGCCATGCCCAACCCAGAAAACTGGGGCATGAGAAGAGACAGTGCCTGCCAGACACAGAAATCAGCAAGGAGTTGCGGAGGTGACCCCTAGAAAACTGTTAGATGAGTGCCCCCAGTGTTCCCATTCCTCCACTCTAGCTCAGGGCTGCCTCAAAGCTGTATTCCTATTCCAGGGTCTCCGATCAGCTGCTTCTCTCCCAGCAACTTCAGTGTCCGGCAAGCTGCCTACGTGGACAGCTCCTGCTGGGACTCACTGGTCCACCATGAGCAGGATGAGCCTGGCCAGTACAAGATGAAATCTCTCTGGCCCCACAAGGTAAAGCAGCCAGACTGTATCAGGCCAGCTCCATGGAAGAGCGGAGGGAACAGAACTGCATCCGTCTATTCCCTGTTGACTCTTACCCCCAGCCCCACCCCACTTATGTTGGTCACTGACTTTCGTGTTTCAGGAGTTCTTCAAATGTCTGGTGATCTTTGGTTGCCCACTTTTGTCTGATTGGAAGGTTTGTGCTCATGGGTGAGGCATGTAGACAGGGAGGCTTCATTTTAAGGTGATCCTTTGACATATTTCATTGGGTAAACCTCAAATATCAGTATTTGTAGTCCTTTCTCTTGGGCCAGTTGGTTTTCTCCAAGAAGAGTCATTCAATCCTTAATTTGTGGGGAAAGGAAGGGTGCAGTTGGAATTAAATCTGGCTGCCCACCCTCTGGGGAGCTCAGGTGTGGGTCTCACTGTTCAGTGTTCATTCAGCTGTTCCTGCCATTCTCAGTATGGTTCCCCTGCCTCAGTGGACCCAAGTGCAAAATTTAAACTGGTTTAATCTCTCCCCAGAGAGCAACCTCAAGGCTCTATAAAGGGAGGGAAATAGTAGCTGCTTGAATGCCTCACATTACAGAAAGGATCTGTGGGTCTGTTTCTCACACAGATTTTTCAAACAATTTTCCTGTTTTTGGCCCCACCTACACTCTCATTTTCAGAGGTCCCTGGTGTCTCCATTTCCTGGGGCTTTCTGGTTCTGTGGTGCAAAACAGCTTGCTTGCTCCTCCACCAGCTTCCCACCCTCCCCGCAGGCTGCTATCTTCCATAATGCGACATTTTCCAGTTTTCAGCATTTTGTTCTCTTGTCGTCTCTCCTGTTCTCCTTGTCCTTAAAAGATTACATCTTTTTAAATCCTTTATTGTTATCTTAGTGGGATTTTATGACAGATTAGCAGTAACATATATATTCAATTCACAAAGTCACATGGCATTTTCTAGGCATGACAAGGCCTCAGATTGCCAGTTCTAGGATCCAGGCAAAACCAGAGATGGAAGGGAAAGAGTTCATGAGGTTTCTGTCACTGGAACCTCAAGCAGGATTTAAATGGTAACAAGTTCTACCACAGAGAGGATTCGCATATCAGAAAAGGGTCAAATCGTCTGATAATCAAGATCTTTAAACCCAAATTCTCTGCCTCCACTCCAAATCTACAGAAACAGAATCTCTATGGGTACAGTGTTCATTTTTAAGAAATGTTATTTCTTAGACAGGAGTGAAAAGGTTCTAATTTTCTCTCATGGCCTCATGGTTAGGTACCTTTCCTAACATAATCTTATCTTTTTGAGTTCAGAAAACATACCCTTTTCTCCTCTACCCAGGTGCAATCAGATATGTATCCTCTCTCTTTTTCTTCAAACTCTCTAAAATTAGCATCCCTGGTTCAGGAGAAGCTATAAGTCAAGTAGTCATTAAGGGAGTAAGCTCAAAAAATCAGACAGCCTAGATCCAAACCCTGGGTCTCCCACCTACTAACGTGCAACCCTGCACAGGTTACTTCAACTTTTCATGCTTCGGTCTCCTTATCTGTAAAGTAGAGATACTAATTCTACTGGCCTGATAGCCTCTTCGTAAAGATTAAATAAATCATGCATATTAAGCACCTAACAAAAATGTAGCTTTAAAAAGCCTTTAAAAGTAGAGATTTTACTGTGGGCAAAATAGAGGGCCCAACCCTGTGAGGTGTGGTAAGTATGATAAGGAAACCTAAGTAAAAGTTCCTATATTAGTTCACAAGGGCTGCCGTAACAAAGTGCCACAAACTGGGTGGCTCAGTCAACAGAAATGTATTGTCTCACAGCTCTGGAGGCCCGAAGTCCAAGATCGAGGTGTCATCAGTGTTGGGTCCTCTGAGGGCTGTGAGGGAAGGACCCTCCAGGTCCCTCTCCTCGGCTCATAGACAAAACACCCTGGGCATTCTTCCTGTATCCATGTCTCCTCTTCATCTGACTTTTTATTCTTTTAAGAACACCAGTTATAATGGATTAGGGGCCACCCTATTTCAGCAGGACCTCATTTGAAATCAACTAATTACATCTGCTACAACCCTATTTCCAAATAAGGTTTCATTCTGGGGTACTAAGGATTAGGACTTCAACATATTAAAAAGGGGGGAACACAGACACAATTCAACCCACGGCAGTCCCTTATCTCAGATGTAGCTAATAATACAGCTGAAGAGGCAAGGTTTATGCATTCTTAAAAGTCAGTTTGTATATCTACATACCTGAAAGAGCTCCCCAAAGAATTCCAAGATAATGTCTGATGGTGCAGGCATTACCAAGAATCTAAAAATCAGAAAGGACTACTGTGCATCAGAGAAGTCTAGGAAGGCCACATGGAGAAAATGGGATTTTCTGTCCCTTAGGATGCCACGGCCACTGTTGGCTGTGATCTCTGGCTACCTACTCAGACTAACACATTTGGAAGGGGAAGGCAGGGAGAGCCTGCCTCTCTCCCTCCCTCTCTCTCTCTCTCTCTCTCTCTCTCTCTCTCTCTCTCTCTCTCTCTCTCTCTCTTTCTCTTTTTCTCTCTCTGCCCCGGGAGCCTGAGACAGATGCTGGTCAGATAAGTGGACCTGGGGAGCATGAAGATACACATCCCTTCTCTACCAGGCCTCACTGTACTCAGCCAGGTCAGTGGAGAGCCTCAGGTCCTGGCCTGTGGTAGCCCATTGCCCACACTGCCTTCCCTGAGGCAGGAACTGGGGAAAGGGTAGCCCCTCACTCAGCTGTCACTCAGGTCTCGGCAGCCTGGCCCCCCTCCTCAGCTGCTCTCGCCCCACAGGTGCTCCCCTACTTCCTGCTGGCCTTGGCCCTGGTCATGTACCTGCCAGTTCTGCTGTGGCAGTATGCAGCCGTGCCAGCCCTCAGCTCAGATCTGCTGTTCATCATCAGCGAACTGGACAAATCCTATAATCGCTCCATCCGCCTGGTGCAACACATGTTGAAGATACGGCAGAAGAGCTCCGACCCCCACGTGTTTTGGGATGAGCTGGAGAAGTGAGTTGTCTCTTTCACCTTTTTCTGAAAAACTGAAAAACAAAGAACTAAAAAGTAGGGCTAGTCAAGCATTAAAATGATGTCTTTGTATGGCAATCTTTAAATTATCTCCTGTGCCAGCCCTCTCATGAGTACAAAGTATTTACACACCACCTCCTTAACTTTCTATCATTTCTGTAAAGGGAAAGGACTCTACCTCTAGTGTACAGATGACTACACTGAGCCCACAAAGGTATTCATCTCTCTAAAGCACCACTTTCGTACACTATTCTACGTTATTCCCCTCAGAAACCCTGAATAGGTCCCCCCATGCTTACCAAAAAAATACCCAAATTCTCCTAAATATTTGTCCAAGGCCCTCAGCATAATGTCACCAACTACTTTTTCAAATCTCTAACTAGCAGGTAACAGAAACCTTCCAATCTACCTAGGCAGTCTCCTTCCTTTCCCCTTAGCAAATCAATTATTTATTTAATCATTCCTACATCCACACACTGGGCACTGCTCTGGGTGCTTCTGCTAAATTAGTGTGTGTTGTGAGGTGTGGGCAAGGAGAGACAGAGCTATACCTGCCCATGTGGGGCTTACATCCTGCTGAGAAAAACAGACAACAAATTATCAGAACACTTTGTAAAACATATGTCCAGAGATAAGTAATATGAAGAAAATAAAAAGTAAAGTGGGGGGTG